>CM033040.1:2913219-3025719 GCA_019207045.1 Branchiostoma floridae x Branchiostoma belcheri | reverse complement strand
AACGCTTCCGGGGATGTCGTCACTTGTTCGACGGGCGAATCAGATTCAATTCGCTCAGTGACCTCATGGGTTCGAAAATCTCCGAAAAGTACCGACGGGAAACCGTTAGTGGCTCGATCCTGTTCTGATTTATTGTAGGATATAATAAATCAAAGGGGTCCGTTTGCGGCATGTTTGTGCGTCCTTTTAAACGCGGAAAGTACGAAATAATGATACAAATATGCTAGTATGTTGAAGTAAATGTCAATATCGTACCGATTGTCTCATCCAGAATATTTTTAATTTTAATGCACTAAAAACTGCTCTGGACGCCTTTAACATCATGCATTTGGTTGCAAATGTTACCTTTCTAGTTATATTGGTTTTGATAGCCAACGATTGTAACATATGTGATATTCAGTCATCAACAGTCTACTGCTGTTGTCTATGCTGTCTAATTATCAGTGATAGTGATATATGGATATATGATTTATATTATTTAGTTTCCATTCTGACATATCATACTATTTGATTGCTAATGATATATAGAATAATACGTAACTACTAAAGAGTACCTGCCCCAGTAGCAAACGACTGCTTTTGTGGTGTGTTTGTAGCGGTCGAGGCAGTTCGAAGAGAGTTTTTTTTTTCTATTTAGTTATACACACACGTACACACACACAAAAAAGAACAACACACACTTAACATGCACAAATAGAACAGAGAAAAGGGGGGAGAGAAAAATAGTTCAGGTCAATTCAGTTCATCCTCAGAGAGGTGACACCAGCGTCTCCACATGTTCCTGTCCAGCATGATTGAACGGAGCTCGTTGACTTGCGAACCTGTAGAGAAATAGAGAGTCCTATAACAATACAATAAAGCCTTGGGTTGAAGTAAAAACTCAAACTATTATTCCCATGGGGGCCATCTCATCGCTCAACGTGCGTTCTGGTAGCTATAGACTCCCGCTGAGCTCCAAGGACAAGCTAAAACGTCAGCTCAGGTCAGATGACACACCAGTCAAAGAAAGGGGAAGCATTGGCCTTATCTTACGGTGGTACGGGGATAGGAGAGTTCGGCAAAAATTCAGGATATTGTCCATGGGAGTCAGCCAACGCTAAAGACCTTTATTGTACATTCATGCCTCGACGTGTTAGGTACAGGTCACTGATAACAGACATAACAGACATATACAGAGACAACAAGATGCAATCTAACTAATTGTAGGGACTAAGGTAACAGGGTGGTCGACATCTTCTCGCTTCTTTGTACAGGTGTAGATATAGGAACAGATAATGTTTGATATACAGGGTTTATCTAGGCGCATCAAAAATAGAAAATTATCCGTTGCATCAAGATGTTCAAAATATGGGAAACTCTTTTCTGATATATTCATAAAGCAATATCCGTTCCTTGTGGTACAATTTACAGTGTTAAATAAAATGCTGTTCATCTTCTACCTGTTGTAGATCACAAAATTGGCAAACTCTATGCTGCAGAGGAGTGTTCCCCCTGCATGGTCGGCCAACTCCTCAGGTAGCACAACTCCCCCGGCAAAGACTCTCCCGATCACAACCAGCGTGGTCAGTCAGGTAGAGAATAGGAAAACATGGGCACAGACAAAACACCTGGAGAACAGCATAGGAGCTGAAAATTTCGAGAGAGCTCGAATAAAGTTTGTTGAAGAGAAAAGGAGGCACAGTAGAAGACAACACACACATTAAATCCACACACACACACACACACACACACACACACACAGGCAAAACACAGAAAGAAAGGTGGGGAGAGACATAGAAGCCTATAGTAATAAAATATAGCCTTGGGTCGAAGTAAAAACTCAAACTATATATATATATATATATTCCCATGGGGGCCATCTCATCTTTCAACGTGCGTTCTGGTAGTTAGAATTATTCTAGCTGGACACGTCTTTTCATCACTGACGCACTTAGGAGCGCGCATCACAATGCACATTACAGTCACCTGGCTGGATGTATCGAGGACAACAAGGCATGAATTGTAACTACAGAGTGCTTGCAGTTGTTTGGAATCGACAGAGGCAATATGAGGAGCTTTGTAGCACTTGTTGCAAGTAAGTGGGGTTATTTTGTGTTGTAGAAAGACAGGATAGATTTAAGTTTGTTTATCGGTGAAACCTATACAGTGGTGTAATGTAGCATTACAACTAATTTTTGATAAGTGGATATATTAGAATATATTAGAATGTAACAGACAAAAATTCCACAGCCTTTTGTTGCAATTACTTGGAGCTGTCATTATGTAGCAAAATACAGGATAACTTTAAGTTGGTTTACCGGTGTGTGTTTTTTAAATGGCATGTTTTGGAAATGAAAAATATGAATTTACTTAGCAAATTTGTTGGCAATAAGTCTTTGGAAGGTAGTAGCTTTAAATTGCAAATCTTATTTGATCAGAATTTCTTTATTACGGCTTTCTACCTAGCTTTAATGGCAACTGTATTCTAAAGTATTTAAGATAGACAACGTGCAATACCTTCGCGACAACGTTCACGTTTTGGGAAGCGTTTGTATGTATGTATGTATGTTTGCATGTATGTATGTATGTATGTTTGTATGTATGTATGTATGTATGTATGTATGTTGATAAACAGCATAACTCGCGAAATCCTGGATGGATTATATTGATATCTGGTATGTGGGTACGTCTTGATGAGAACTTGAGTTTTTTGTATAATAGTAAATGGCAAAATATTATGTGTCTTTTAATGTTTATGAACTTTTTTTAATGTTAAATGATCAATATGATATTGTACAATTCATCTTTACAACCAGTGAATTTTATCTGTTTACTTTTATATTCCTGTGAGACATCTTCCTCAGAGCTTCTAACTTAATCTCCAAGCAGATCCTACGATGTCATAAGATAATGTCAAAAGCAATGCGGGTGAAGCCGGCCTAGGAGTGTGCACCGACTGGCAGCTTCTGATACTTTCTTATCGATCTGCTTGAAGATTACTTATAACCAGTATATGTAGCCGAAGGAGGTTGTGCTTTTGCGGCGAGAACACGATCCTAAATCCCGGTTCATCACTGGGGGTGATTTTCGAGGGGGTGAGAATCGCCGGGCGTGAGGAAGAATTCGGCAATGTAATCTCCAAGCAGATCCTAAGGTAGCACAAGATAGTATCAAAACCTGGCAGACGAGTTAAGCCGGCCTTGGAGTGTTTTTGGCAGGCTATACCCATTGGCCAGCTTTGATACTATCTTATGGCACCGCAGGATCTGCTTGGAGACTACCGGCAATGACCTAGCTGCCACCCTGTTGAAGTTATTTTCTTTAAATCATCGATGTCTTCCTTTTTTTACAGCGTTCTGCCTAGCTTCACTGACCGTTTATTACGCGAACAGCTCTCCCTGCAAACCTCCCGTGGAACACGTGTGTTCCTGTAAAAATGGGCAGCTGAGCAGTAACGAGACATGCACCGTCTGCGCATGCTCACATGATGGGAGCTTCAGACGATGCGAAAGTGAGTTCACCTCTTTTTATTAAGTCATAGAAAAAGAACAAATATGCCTGAGGAGTTAACCAACTGTAGTTTGCCAATGGCAGCTATCCCTTTAATAGACACACCTGTTAGTTCAGTTATAAACCAATGACTGCTGCCTTCCCTTTTTCACCCAGATTTGTTATACTTCAGTTGTTCTTTTTCTTTGTGCTGCAATGTACATGTATGCGTTATTTTGAATTATACTGAATAAAGTTTGTGAAAAATGAAATGAAAATTTTGGCCGGTTTGTTATCTGTCTATTTGGCAAATTTATTATATATTCCAGCGACTTGTGGAGCCTAGTAGAGGCTTGTTCACAAACAGTATGCGTAGGCGGTGCTATGTTCAATTGACGTCTTACAACAGTATTCTTGGCAGCCAGGTAAGATGTTGAGTAATAGACAAATATGGCAGAGGAGTTAGCCAACTCTACTTTTCGTCTTGGCCATTTTCTGATATTTTTCCAGCGACATGTGGAGCCTGGTAGAGGCTTGTTCAATGACGGTGACAAACATTAGACAAACATTAGGTGTTGCCATGTTCAATTGACGTCTTATAACGTTATACCTAGCAACCAGGTCAGCTATTGCTGACCTGTCCTAGCAACGGAAGGTAGCAAACAAGTCGTGCAACGCAGTGGATATGATGACTCCAAGAAGGTGTGGCGAAAGGGAATCCATAAAATTTAACGGTCACAAGTGTTGTTACTAACATTAAGAGGTGTCATATACAATTACCAGCCACATGCTGATTTTTACGAATTTCTTCATTTGTGCACTTCCAGGCTAAATGAACTACGTTGATAGACCCTGGACATCATTTTGCTAGGAGATAGTGGTAAACGATGTTTTAGAAGGCCTGAAGATTATATGCAGGAGAAAAACAATTGTCAAGGAGAGAGTTCAATAGTTTGGCAGTCCGAGAAAGCAGACGTTGCAGTAGAAGTTAGGAGGTTAAAAACTATTGTTGTGTGAGTGCATCTTTCGGCGGGAAAAGTTGTGACGTCATTCATTATAGGCAGGTCAGATGCTGCTGACCTCCATAGCAACAGTAGGTAGTAAACAAATCGTACATCATTGTGAAACATTATTCCCAAACGGTGCGCAGTGAACAGGAAACCATAAAAGGTTGCTATTTGATGGGTTATTTGCGAGATGTGTTCAAAGTAGTCATCGCGTATGGGGTCAAAATTCAAGGTTTAGAGAACATTATAAAATAGCATTGTGCATTGTAGGCAGTCAACGCCTACGAAGTCAAAAGTTATGGTTTGGAAAAAATGATTCATTCATTCATTCAGGTTCAAATAAACAAAGATCAGAGTACATGGTGCGCCAATCAGCTGGACATAATTTTTGGAAACGATCAGACGTTTCATGTAGAACCCATCATTTCTTTGTCACCACACATACCCAAAGTCGTTTTGCTACAGTGATGTGATTTTCTTTTCCCAGCGTCTCAATGGATGGACATTCCGAGCTCCTGGATTTTGGACGAAAGCAGCTCGCAGTACTGCTCGTACTGGCACTGTTACTACACGCCAGTTCCGCCATATCTTCCATGTTGGATGACATTGAATAAACAAAGGTTCAAACAATCAAACAAATACAATAGATAAAAAAGAAGGACACACATGAAGTGATGTAATTTTCTTTTTTCAGCGTCTCAATGGATGGATATCCCAAGCTCCTGGATTATGGAGGAAAGCAGCTGGTATTACTGCTCCTACTGGTACTGTTACTACACATGGAACAAAGCTTTGCAGGCGTTTGACGGCAACCCTGCCACCTACTGGGAGCCCATGTACCGGGTTAGTGGGTACAAACATTGGGTCATCCTCGACTTTCAGGCCAGCTACAAGATCCGGATTCTCTCCATCACCAACCATGGCGGTGGTGGACAGGACGTTGTTAGCTTTACCGTGGAAAGGTAGGCATGTTATATTGTGTTTACGAAGGAATCCAAGAAATTAAGCTGTTACGATGCACGACTATCCTTTGTTGCTGCATATATATATATATATATATAGAGAGAGAGAGAGAGAGAGAGAGAAAAAAGAGAGAGACAGAGACAGAGACAGAGAGAGACAGAGATGGATATATGAATACATACATACATAGATATAGATAGATATACAATTAAGTTTATTGAACTCAACATTGAGTATAACGTACCGTTTACACAGCTGGTTCCAAGGTCTAACCGTTCTTATATGTATTTTGCCTATCATCCCTCCCTCCTGTTTAATTGTTGTTTCCGCCCCTGCAGTTCCTCCGTGAGCCCGTACGTGTGGGAGATGGCGTACAGCTCAGACGCGGTGGTTCCCGGTACCTCCGACCCGCAGGAGTTTAAACTGGACTTCGTCGGTCGGTACATGAGGATTATAGTCGACACTCAGAGCGGAGCGCAACCGATCATTAGAGAAGTGGGCCTCTTTGGCACAGGTATCTGTGGGTTTTTTTTTACTTTTCCATGGACAGAAAACATAGACAGTATTGTTATTGTTATTGGGTGGTCCGAGTACTGTATGTTCGCAGCCAGGGGCTGGATTGCGGGGAGCTTACAATAGGCGGGGCTTAATTGTAAGGGTCTGGAGTGAGCTGCCATTTAGCGACATTTAGGTGACCTCAATACGACAGTCATTCCTCCAGGTGCGGCCATAGGAGTGTAGGTTTTGAACCACTCATACAGGGAAGACTCCCTACTGTTTTCGATATTGATAAATAAAGATGAAATAAAACCTACCTACACAATTTTGTTCCTTAACTACAGGAATTAACTACTAATATCATTCACAACAAAAGTCGTAACGAAAGCTGTACCACAAGTGTAGTAGGCTTAGTGTATTACGTAGGATGGTATTCTTCAGCATAAAGTGTTGTCCGGAACCCCAAGCAGACCCTCCCCTAAGTACCCTGTCCTTGGTACTGACTACACTGTCCTTGGTACTAATGTCGCTCCCCTGGGCACTAACTATACTGTCCTTGTAATAACTACAACGGCAATGATATTACTGATGGTTGTTGGTTGGTAGGGGGTTCGTCAGTATTTATTGTAACAGTTTAATATATTCTGGTTTGATTTAGTTATTCCATATTTGATGTACTTAGCGCCTGTTTAAGAATGTTGCTTGTCCTATGTGTTGCACCTCACCGGTGTAAGCAGATGTACTATGTCTGTATGTAAAAAAGTTGCTTAGTTTGTTTTCGTCTATTTTATGTATTTTTTCTTTGATGCTGTAATACTGTAAATGCATTTAATTTCGCGGTAGCGGGAAAATGGACTTTTCGCGGTGGTTTTAATTTCGTGGTAGCACCATGCACAGTAGTCTCTTACTGTTATGGAAAAATGTTCGCGGTGGTTTTAAATTCACGGTGAAGCGGCCGCCGCGAAAACCGCGAACATTAATCCAACGCGAACATTTCTGCATCTACAGTATACAGCAAGTTTTTGTACTTAAATGTTACTAAGCGACACTGTGTCTTTGTTTTGCCTATCACTCCTAAAATGAATACAACGATGTGGTACTGCCTGGAAAACACCAAAAACAATACCTCCATTTTTTGTGGAGGTAGCAAACATGTTTTGTTTTTTTATTCATGGTAGTTTTACGTTTTTCCAGAGGATAAAGGCGGAGCTGAGGGGTCGACTTGCCCCGCCCTGAACACGGGATGCGTCATCAGTGACACAGCAGGAGAATTAGCGCCTCCTGGCGGCCAGAGCTGTTATGTCACCGCTGACATCCATGAAGGACTGCGAAGGTACCTTTTACGCCTGATGTATACTGATATTTATACCATGCCTGGGTGATAACTTGGGTTATCACATGGGGTTTCGCTGTTACTGCTATTGGGTTCTATATAATGATTCAACATCTGGCGCGTTTAGCATTCAATGTGTACAGTAGAAGCCGCTTAATTGCACACTGCATTGCTTTTGGTGCAATTATCCGAACGGTGCAACAAAGCGAAGTTATCCCGCTGCACCGCACCACCACGGATTTTGGGATTCCGTGCAATTCACAGAAGTGCTTCTACCGTATTTTCTCTGGTGGGCATGGCATGAATAGAATACAACACGGTGTATTCCATATCACCTTCGGAGTTGAGACTAGAGTTGTTCGGTCAAAAATTTGGGTAAGTCCAATTTTCATGTTGGAAGTTACAGTTCAACTCGTTCCTATATGGTCTCATGTTTTCCCGCACAGTCCTGACAGTCCGCTCAAAGTGCACCGCACCGCTAATGTCGTGTTGCACGGCGATCTGGGGTTCGACTGTGAGGAGGGTTATCAGGTATGTGACACTCACATGGAATAATGATAGATGGGTATGAATATGATCATTACAGTTGTCATTTTCAAGTGGATTGTATTTGGCCCATTTGCTTTTGGGTTTGAATCCTGTCATGTTACCATTCTAAATGAGTCTTGTGCCCTTGGGAAAGGCACTTTAAGCGACTTTCCATACTCCACCCAGGCGTCAAAAACAACAATTATCAAAATAAAATCAGTTCCCTGCAATTAGCAAAGTAACAAGCTTCAATCTGTAACTGTATCTGTATAACTCACCTTCGACGTAACACACCAGCTTCGCAAGCACGCGGCGCGGCAGGAGCTGGTAATATTGATAAAGTTTATTGCAAATTCTTGCCCGTGGGCTAATTGCAGGTAACATAAAAGATTCAAACAGTGTAAAAACAATATCACAAGTGTCTACTCTAGTCTAAAGCTAGTAAAAGCTAACTCTAGATCCTGGGTTATTAGGTTCGACTCCTTACACTGTTTAAACGACCTGTCACCTAACTTTTTCACATCTAGCTGTTAGTGTTCCTTAAAGCTATCCATCGAAGATGCCCCTAAGGTGCGTGGCGTTAACAAAGTCTACTCTAAGAAATGTGAATTTATAAAGACATCAATCCTATGTCGCTCTGGTACTTAGCTACGTAGCATGGCATTGGATTGATCCTGTTGATCATTGGTTTACCAGTTGCAGGTATTTTGGACGGTGAGAGGCTTCAACTACACCAGCCGAGGGGGAGCCATGGACGAGCTGTTGCCAGATGACGCGCCGCGGAACAACATCCACCTCTCCATCGCACCGAGAGCGCTGCCTCTTGGAGTACATATGGTGCAGGTACGTATCGTAAAGCCCCCTTTACAAATCAAGAATTTAGCTCGGCCGAGTTGTCAGCGAGCTCTAAATTACGAGGAGGTATGACCCTGATGCCGACGAATAAACTCTGCCATTTGTTCGTAGGCATCAGGGCTATGCCTCCTCATAATTTAGAGCTCGCTGACAACTCGGCCGAGCTAAATTCTTGATTTGTAAAGGGGGCTTTATGACGTCTAAGTGGTCAGAAGGGTCTCAACACACAGAGCTTGGTATCAATATTCTCTGTCGGTGCAATAATAGTCTACATTTTTGTTCTTTCACGTCTTCTTCTTTGACTTTCCTCATCAAATCAACATATGATTGTCTTCTGCAGCTGCAAGCCGTCATGAGGGTGAACGGAAGTGGCCATGTCTCGGTGTCAACCGTACAAACTTGGATCGAGTTCGTCAGGTATGTTTGTTTTCTGGGGCCGTTTGACGTTTAACTGATGGGTGCTATCCGGGGGACGACCCTAAAGCTAAGGGCACAACCCGCCGTACGTGCAAATACGTGCTGTCTACGTGCCAAAACGTGGACAATCTTTTGGGATCCGTAAGTGGTAAGTACCGCCTCAGTACGAAGTCGTAGGGAATCCGACGGATTTTGGAGCACGCAGACACGCCGTAGAACTTTATACGTGCAGGCAAAACATTGTGTGCCATCGGGTTGCGGGTTCGCACCACCCCACCCCACCCCCACCCCTCCGTACGTGTCGATACGGGCGACGCGCCTGCCCTGTACAGCCTGAACGTTTTCAGAAAAACGTGGCAGCCGTGGCCTCCCCCAAAACGTACGGTCAAATCGCACGTACGGCGGGTTGTACCCTTAGCTTTACCGAAGCTAGGTACTCATTTTCACCTGAGTGAAGTGGGTAATTAGGTGTAAATTGTTTTCAAAAAGACGCAACACCATTATGTTGTCTAATCAAGAGCCTTCAAAATCTTCGAGAGCAGCCATTACAATAAGAACACATTGCCTTTCTCATGGTCAAAAGGCCGTGGTTTTCTACTAGTGATAGAAATGCAGAACCTTTATATTCCAATCCATCAATATCTATAATGAACTTAATTCTATTGAATCACTCATACACTGTTTATTCGTCATCTTCTTCTTCTTATGATTTCTCTTATAACTAAATAGCCTTGTACGTGGGTTTTAACACTCGTAGTGTACGTAGTGTACACACACGCACTCACACACACACACGCACACACACACACACACACACACACATGCACACACACACACATGCACACACACTCACACGTACACACACACACGTACACACACATATGTACACACACACACACACATACACACACACACACACACGCTACCGAAAATGTAAAAGGTAAAAATGAATAACCACAAACCCACCCTGCCGTCCCCCAGGTTGCCAGTAGTGTACAGCCTGGGCAGCAGCGTCAGGACAGTCCGGGCCGCCGGTGACATCGAAGTGAACGCCACCAGTCTGACCTATGACCCCGAGGAACTCTTGCCCTCCAGTGACTTCACGTATAACTGGAAGACCACAGTGACCATGCCAGGTACAGATTTTTATCTATTTATTTTTATTGCTGTATTCTCAGTTAAACAGGGTACATGTGTAACTCCATCAGTGGCATAGGCACTGCTTTTCAGGCAGGCCCTGGGAAAAGTTTCATGTCTGCATCGCACATAGCCCTCTCCCATCACTCCCGATACATACACATATGCATCACACTGAAGAACTGCACAGACTCAAATGCCTTCAAGTTGACAATTCGAAATCTTGCTTCCGAATGAATTCACGTATAGCTTCACGACCACAGTGACTATGCCAGGTGCAAATTTTCATGTCTGCATCGCACATCGCTCTCTCATCACTCCTGATACGTACACACATGCATCACACTAAAGACCTACACAGACTCGTGTGGGGAGCACCTGTGTCTTGACGCCACCCCGCATCGAAAGCTTGCTTTCCAAAAGACACGAAACTTCTTAATGTCAATTCTTATGTGCTAAGTCTAAGTCTGCTCTGTTAATAAGAAAGTCTAATAGGAAAACTTTAATCAGCCTACCCCTGATCCGCGACCCTGACGACCGATGGCTTTAGGTTATCCACTACTTTTTGCCAATCACAAATTTATCTTATGGTTAAACCTTACCTAACCAACACCAGATTAATCGGGACTTACCCCAAATACTCAGCCGACTCCGTCAGCCTTGTAGACGAAATGGACCCGTCTACTGTAGCTTCCGGACGTGACGTCAGAGACACGCGACTGCAGCAGAGGGTCATAAATGCCAGATAACCTATGTCGCCCCCCGTTTCTGTTTATCTTGTTCTGGAGTGCGGACTGTTTTCCCCGGTACAATGAACCTGTAAATACTGTACATAGCGCCTGTCTTCTCTGTCACGACCATTGAAAGACTTGCTCTTCAGGGAGCTAAAACTGGATCAAGATCACTTTCCTTTCCCTTTTCTGTCAATCACAAGTTTTATAGTACAATGCTAAACTTTCTTCTAACACAAACACCTTCCGGATCCTGTTGAAGGCGACAGTGGTCGTTGAAAATTTGATCCATGTAACCTTTGTGTTCGAAGAAAGTTTAGTATTGTACTATGATTACTACCATCTCAGATGATGAGCTTCATGACAGCTTTATTTATCTTCATGAAAAATGGAGATATACTTTTGGGTGTGTCTGTGTGTGTCTGTCTGTCTGTCTGTCTGTGTGTCTGTCTGTCTGTGTGTCCGGATTTTTGTAGTGAGCATGACTCAAGAACCTCTGGATGTATTACGATGATATTTGGTTTGTGGATAGTTGTTGGGAAGGCAATTAGGTCCAGGTCAATTTTGGCCCCCTGTTATGTGACCTTGGTACTGCAGCAGAAATTCATTTTTTTGGTCTTTTGAACTGGATGTGCTATGGTCTTGATTTTTGGATGGTAGATAGCTTCTGATATAAGGGATATTTTTGTTATAGAGTGCGGACTGTTCTTGTTTCGGCACATTCCCGGCACGGATTGTGGCGGCAGAGATATCTCGGTTCACCGCGGAGTTTCCCTCCAGGTGAGATTTCCGGAAGCTTTTTTTTTAATCCTTTTTTTCCTGGGCAAATTTTGATAACAAAGGTCAAGTTTTCTGCTAGAGGAATTGAAGTAGCCTCATGCAATCGCGCTTTGTATTGGCCCGTCCTACATTGCCCTGGACAGCGGAGTTTGCGTTGACAGACTGGACTGATCCATTCGAACACGGGGTAAAACCCTGGCATCATGACAGTCTTCTGGCTGTAGGTAATTAAAATGCCGGAGTTAAACTCGAGCTTTTTTAACCAAAACAAATCTGACAAATCCAGCTTCGCAGTTGGTATAAAGACTTGAGGTTTGAATTGATTGTTTATTTATTCAAAAACAATTCAAAGTTTATTTATTCAAAAACATTTCAAGTGTACAAGCCTCTGTAGGCAGCCCTACTAGGCTGAATTCAGCGGACTAGTTTACAATTGCGAAATCAAAAACTGAAATATGTACTACGTAAATGTGCTTTTAAGTGATTGTTTTGCTTATGGTTTAACCATGTATTGAATACGAAATTCTATTTACCACTGTCTCCCCTCCAGTTCTGTGCGGCCGCTTGCTGCGCAGACCCGACCTGTCTGTCTTTCCAGCACAACGTCAACTCAGACTGCATTATCAAGTCTCGGCTCTGCACTGACGCCGAGAAAATTGCTACATCAGCCGGCAACATGTACGATCGACTGACAGGTTCGTGCATCCGTTTATTCGGAGGCGTTTCGGGAACCGTGTCACCTTCCCCGGACCAATCATAACTGAACCTACTGTCGCTGCGGTGTAATACCTCTGTCACATTTGGCGAAAATCGATCGGACGACGACTCTGTAGCAATCGTCCGAGCCTCGCTTATAATAATAACTTTATTGCACAACAACTGTACAAGATACAAAGCATGGCTTATATGTGACAGGGACGGTTTTGAGGTGAAAAATACGCGCAACCCTCTTCCATCGATACGCCCGATGATCGTTGATAATGTGACAGGGGTATTACAAATGTGGTTCGAAACGTAGCATTGTCACGTTTACATACAGACATAGAAACATTCAATTTGGCTTTTGTAACTAAACTTAAGTGCAGTATGTAAATAAAGCAGTTCCATATACCAAAGAGATGATGAAATAATTGTTTCTCCACTTTTTTGCCGTTTTTCTGCATAGACTACCTGGGAACCAACATAGCTCTAGGACGGCCTTGTACGGCAAGTCCACTCTACACTTCTGCTTGGTACGCCGGGAGGGCTGTGGACGGCAACTCGTTCACATCTATGGGTTCAGGCTATTGTTTCCATGCCATCGGCGATATACCCAACCCCTGGCTGCAGATACATCTCTCTAGGCCTTACTCAATCAGCAAGTAAGTCCCACACTGTCACGTTTAAATACCACGCCATACATTTTTATGTGATTTTAATACGGCATCACACTGCCTTTCCAGCCTCCGATTCAGGGTATTAGGGGTGTCTTGTTTTAGCCTGGGTACTATCCGGGTAGTAGTTTTCTCCTACGTGTGCTTATGCCATAGATAAGCGACTGTATTGAATGCATGATAAAAGTATATAGTGTATAATGTACGTAGGAGCGAACTAATATCCGGGCATTGGTACCCAGGCCCTCTTGCATAAACAATCACTGTATAGATATTGATATACACACATATATATATATATATATATATATATATATATATATATATATATATATATATATATATATATATCTTAAACAGTGACACATATATGTCTATACTTACAGCAGCAGTAATAACGGTGCAACAATCCGTCGAAATAAAGCCAGGACTGTGTAAAAAGAGTCTCTATTTAGTGGCATACCAACCTGATGAAACTATTCACAGTATTAAAGGTAGTTCACCTTTATCCACACGGTAACCTATATCCGTTGTTTTTAAAAACGAGATATTTAGGGAGTCGAAGGACGTTGGTTTCAAATTTCAATATCTTTATAGCACTCCAGTATGAAACACTCGTCTGAAATACTCCTATTTTATATACAACGAATAAAGGTTACCCCGCGGATAAAGGTGAACTAGCGTTACGTCGATGTTCAAAGGTTCAGTGTCAGTGTCACTGACGAGAGGTAGTGGATGCTACCTGAACCGTCTAACCGTCTTCAAAATCATATCCAGTTGCTTGAGTAACAAAACATTTAACTCCTGCAACTAAAACAATAGGAGCTAATTGACTCATCAACTGTGTCTTAGCTTTGTTTCCGGAATCCCCATCGAAATCCAAAATTGTCTTCAGCTTGACTTTGCCTTACAATGTCTCCTATTTGACGTCTAAAATTGTCTTCATTCATAGTTAGGGTATAAAAGACCAGTTTCTTCCAGATCACTTCAGTGTCACTGACAAAATATAGTAGATGCTATCTGAAACATCTGACCGTTTCCAAAATCTTATCCAGTTGCTTGAGTAACCGCTTTTTGGCATATCTTATTACCTGGATGCCTAATCTTCATCGACGTAGCTTGAGTAACTGCTTTTTGCTTATCCACAGTATTGTCATCTATAACCGCATGGACTGCTGTAGTGAGAGAATCAACCCTTTCAACCTGCACCTGGGAAATTCCTCGGACGTCCAGGCGAACGCCATATATGGAGGGGACTTGAACTTCGACGACCTGTCGCAAATGTCAAAGACCATCCCGGTTACCGGAGTGACGGCACAATATGTTGGGGTTGTCCTTCCGGGTTCCAGCCGCAACTTGGGTCTATGTGAGGTGGAAGTTTATACAGATGATGGTAAGTTCATATAAAAATTTAGTAAGATTCTTCAATTACAACCGAATTATTACTTACTTCCAACGTTTCAGTGTCGGCTAGACACTAACATCAGGGTTTGAATGACTGGATCTGATTCTCGCAGCTACTTATAGCCGATGTAGGTGGCGCTGCAGCAGCGAGAATGCAATCCCAAACGTTGCCATGTTAACCCTCCGAGTAAGGCGGGTTAATTCAGCTCAAAGGGATGACCGAAAGTACAGTCCAGCGAGTTCCCATTATCTGGTGGCTCGGGCCCCTTGTCAACAACCACTCGCTTGAGTGCCAGTTTCGTTGAATGTGTATGGTATATTCCTTTGTTGCAAAAAAAAAAAAAATTCCGAAGCCTATTGCCCATGGTTAAGTCAGACCACGTTTTACTGTAGAAACTTCATAAAGATGACTATCAACTCTCTTCTATTTTGCTCTTGCTAATTTCTTGGACCAATAAGCCTCAAAACACTTGGACACCTGCCACCAAAGTGCCGATATGATCTGTTCATTTTCGAATCGGCCCGACATCCGGTCTACTATATTTTTTCAGGTCCGGTTTTCCTGGACCGGTCCGACACCGGTACCCACCCCTAGGCACCATAGATATGAATGTGTTTGACTTAGAATAAACAGAGCATAAGCTTGTTACACTTAAGACCATGTGGAGGTAAACATGGTAGTATTTACTTGTTATGTTACATTTCTTGTCTCTAGTTTCTAATGCATTTCCCTGACTCTTCAGAACTTACAGAATCGGACGTCAGACTGGGATCTCAGGTCGCGGGTTCGGATCCAGGGGTGCTGGTGTTCGAGTCCCCGACCGACGATCGCCCTCTCGGTCTCCTCGCCAACATCACTGTGGAGATAACTGCGGGGGACTTCCCTCCTGTCATACGTTATACCGTCCTTCAGATCGTGCCGGATGACTCACTGGGGGAACTGGCTATACAGTACGTTACTATCACCAGCATAACTCGAGAATACCTAGAACCTCGCAGGGTTGTAGCCAGCACCTGTCCTTCAGTCCTTTGAAGGAATTTTGCAGCAGGGGACTGAAAAAAATTTTCCCCATTCCGTCCCCTGGGACAGACAAAAATTGATATGTCAAGATATAAAAAAACTGAAACCCATGTGTTCTTCTTCACCAAAGTCTACAAGCAAAATTTGCACCTCAAAATGCAGGAAATAGTGGTTCAGAGGGTTGATTAAAGTTTATGTAGTGGACTTTTTCATACACTAAAACAAACCAAAATTTGCAAACCTATTGGTCTTGGAACAGCCAATAACTGCCAAGTTTCGTATCTTTTGGTTGATGGAAAATTAGTCTACAATACCTTTAATAAATAAATCACGTATTTGGCTATTAATCAAACTGCGTGTAATGTAGTGACTCGCTCCTTTCTAGCAGCTGTAAAATATGAACCATTGGGAGTTCAGAAATGAAAATTAGCATGTGACCTATAGAGACATTTGTTATTATATAGGTGCAATTTCGGCTTCCTACAGTAGTTATAAAAGGGTCAGATCTAGAAGAACTGATCTTCTGACAAGCTTCCAGGGGTGTGGTTATCTTGAAATCAACTCAGTTGCTTATAAAGATCTGAACAACAAATTGAGATATCCTAATGTAAAAAAGATATATACCTTTACCTCTGTACCGAATTTCAACTCATTCGATGAAAAAATGAGCCTGTTATCAAACTAGTGACATTACTTTTTGAAGCACCCTCGTACGTGTAGCTCTTGAGGACTTTATACCATCCTTTATGTCTTACCGGATGACTCACTGGGGCAGTTGGATATACAGTATGTCACACATGTATCTCGCGACAGTATAGCTAAAATCATTCATTCATTCATTCATTCGTTCATTCATTCACATTATGTGGCGTCGTCTGTGGCGTAACTGGTGGGAGTGTTGGGCTCGGAACCTAGAGGTCCCTAGTTCGACCCCTGCCGTGGCCCCGACGTTGTGCCCTTGGATTCGTGTACCGTGTTGACTAGTTAGAAAAAAAGCGCATAAAATCTTAATACTTTTCACGAAATCTTTATCTTTGGATGTAGAAGCATTCTTTTTCACAGCAAGTAGGCTTACATTTCGATGTCTCTCAGACATCTTCCTCAGAGCTTCTGACTGAAGTGTTGCTTCTCACCCCTATAAGTAGCCGATGTAGGTGGCGCTTTTGCGGCGAGAAAATGCGGCTGTGCTTGTATCCCACCTCGTCCCGGTTCGTAATCTTTTATAATCTTTAGATTATGCCAGAGGAGACCTAATACCCCGTGTTTCTCTCAGATGCGAACCAGTCAGCCGTCAAGAGAACTGCGACCCATCCAAGACGGCATCAACTGAAGCCTTGGAGCTGTTCACGGAGTCTCAAATATTTGGAACGACAGAGTTCACCCTGGAAGAATTCCCAGCGGTATTTGCAGGCCAGGACTGGACTGCCGGCATAGACACCTACTTAAGTGATGACACTCGGCTTAGAGTTGTCGGCGGGACTTTTTGGGTGAGCCGTGCATTTTGTGGGGGTTTTTTTTTGGGGGGGGGGGGGGGGGTAAAAAGAGGGGAGGGTTGCTTCGTTTTAATTAGACGACAATCCAATGTCCCTACTACGGCATGAAAAAGGCTATGATATCTGTCTTTTTTTCTATAAATTTTCGTTTAACTACCACTTTTCTGTGTTTTCAGGCAGAGGGATACTACACCATACGCCTGACCGATGATTACGTCACAGACGTTGCAGATTTCTCCAGGATCGCCGAGTGGCGCTTTTATGTATATCCCACACCAGAACAACTGTTGGGAGAAGTTACCGAAGGGGAGTCTTCAGATGCCTGCACTATGATGCCTACAGGAGGAGTTGCCCTAATCGATAGGTTCTGCGCAAAGTGTATAGGTAAGATAATCTCCAAGTAGATCCTACGGTAGCGTAAGATAGTATCAAAAGCTGCCAGAGGAGTGAAGCTGCCCTAGGAGTGTGTTTGGCTACCGGGGGACCTGCGTCCAGTCGGCGAAACACATGTCCCCGGTAGCTAAACGCACTCCCAGACCGGCTTCACTCCTCTGGAAGCTTTTGATACTATCTTATGCTACCGTAGGATTAAATATAATAATAAATTTTATTGCAAATTCTTGCCCGAGGGCTAATTGCAAGTGACAAGCAATGACATACAAATGATGGTAAACAGTATACTAAGCGACTACTCTCTAACTTAAACTAGTTAAAGATGTAACTTATTGGGTTTGACTTCTTTTTCTGAGACAGTGGAATACGAAAGATCCCACTTTTTCTGTAATCTGGGGGTTTTGTGACGTTAAAAGGAGAGTAGTTTTCTTTTTGTCTGTAAACGTGGTTAAAGGAAGCTCGCGATGAACATAATAAAGTGGAGAGAGTTAAAGGAAGACTGATTGCAGCTGCAGAGTGTCCAGACCACTGCAGCAGAAGAACGCATGTACAATGGACTACTAAGACTAAAAATCCTGTTATATAAACTTGAAAGTTCATCTGTGTTGGTAGAAGTCATTATTGATCTAGTTTAACTGTAATATCCAACACAAAAATTGGACTCACCCAGATATTTGACTGAACAGCACCAGTCTTTGTCAAGTCTCATTCCTTGACAAAGACTGATGCTGTTCAGTCAAATATTTGGGTGAGTCCAATTTTTGTGTTGGATATTACAGTTAAACTAGTTCAACAAAACTCCTGATATTTGCCCTAGATTTTGCTGACATCCTGGGCCCAGTGGAGATATCCATGCAGTTCGAGCTGATCCCGGTAGGGGCAGAAATGGCCGAGTCAGCGTTTCCAGGAGACGGTCCTCCCACAGACAACAGGATATTCATACCAGTGTCTTCACAATGGGTGAGAATATTTTGTGCATACATGTATAGACTTATAACACTCATTAGGACTTTAAATGATGCAAACTGTATCCCTATGAATTGTCTGACTCTTGCCTCTTCCCTCATGACCTCAATGAAAAGCGGCCTGCAGGCCAACTTCAGCTTTCATGGTAAACAAAAGTTTAAACAAACAAACAAAGTTTATATTATTGGGGTCGTTGGGCATAACTGTAGGGTATTTGTCCCAGAACCTAGAGGTGCTGTGTTTGGATACAGTCATTCATTCATTCATTCATTCATCCATCCATCCATCCATCCATCCATCCATCCATCCATCCATCCATCCATCCATCCATCCATCCATTCATTCATTCATTCATTCATTCATTCATTCATTCATTCATTCCTGTTTCTTTCTAGGTTCCTTACACGCCTTTGGTGGACCTTGCTGCTGGCTCTCTGCTATTGACTGTTCGTGCCACCTCCCCAGACGGGCGCTATGCTGAGTTTGGCCTACCACCGATCGAAGTGGGTGAACTTCTTACACACTCTTATATTAGGTCGATTAGCATTATGGAACAGCAGTCATGTATCAATAGATGTCCTACTTTGTACCTTGTGCAATGTGTTAGAAGGTTGAAGGAAGACTGATCGTAGCTGCCGAGTGTCGAGACCACTGCAGCAGCAGAACAAGACAGTGGACTTCTACTACTAGTAACTACAGGGCACAAAATACCATTAGAGTCACCTATTATAATATATAGAATACATGTGAGAAAAAGGCTGTCAAAAGTCACCTACCTGAGGTTTAGTTGGTGGAAAACTCACATTGGCAGGGTAGTCTGACTTCTAAAGTGTCCATAAAACGACTTTGAAGACATTTGGTTTGACGCAAACCGCCCCCCCCCCAAGTGAATAACAAACTCTGGTGACCTTTGACCTCCCTGATCACACCCAAACTTTAATATACTTACTCTAGATTGTCTAGGACACTCCAAACATAGTAGAAAGCCCCTTTTCTCACAAAATAAAATAGCCTGGGCCCTTAGCTATAATTTCCTGCTCCAAAATGGCAACATTTCCCAAGATACAGGCTTCTAACACTTACTTTTGCAGGCCATCTTGCCTTTTGCAAGGCATAGAAATCCCCGTTTTACGCAAGTCCGTAATGGTGACCTGTCACCTACAATGTGATGTGCAATAAAGTTATTAGTATTCGAAGTTCATTCGTTATGTTAACCCCATTGCAGATAAATCCACCATCAGCGTCCCAGCTCCAAGCCTACATGGACAACTACTTTGTTTACCCGGACGGCGGTTTCTTTAAAACCCTCGCCTTAGGAGACGCACAGACAGCGTTTAAAGGCTCCATATTTGCCTCGGCTGTGACCGGAGCTATGGCGGCCGCAGGAGATGACACGACTGAGGTAGTACATGTATCTCTTGACAGAGGTATAGTTTAATATTTATCTTTTCAGAGACCAGGTAAATTCATATATATATGCATGCAAATTATTCACCCCTTCAAATCTTGGCTATATGTGCAAAATGAGGAACATTACAACTCTAGACTTATTTGCCTTTATCAGCTCGTAGACTTCTAGATCAAAAGTCAAGATTTCTTCATAGTCCTTCCCAAACGCAACTTTTGACTTTAGAACGTTTTTAAACATTATAGACCCTTGTGGTTTAGCCCCGCCTATTGTAAGCTTCTAACAATCCAGCCCTATAATATGGATACAAATTTAGAATAGCTTGTGATGCCAGTTTTAATGCAATTCCTGTTGTCAATAAACAAAGTAACTTGTGTGTTTAAAAAAAATTAATAATAAAAAACAATCCAGTCCCTGGCTGCGAAGAGAGTAGTTGGCCCACCCAACAATAATAATAAAAACAATAATAATTGTCTTTATGTCGTCCTCAGCTCGTAGACAAGGTGATGGACGGGTTGGGGAACGTGCCGATAGAGGATGCCGGGAGCGTCACCGGCGTGACCATCTCCATCTTCCTGGCAACTGGTAGTCCCGAGATGGTGTCCGGAAAATCTCAGGTTCTATAATGCTCTATCCTGATTCCTGTATATCATAAATTGCTAACACAGAAGTATTAGAAAGTCTATGAGAGCCCACCGGCCCACCTTCAACAAAGACGGGGGGGGGGGCGACATAGACTTTCTGATACTTATGACCCCCTCCTGCAAAAGTGGTATATTCTTGACGTCACTGCTGGAGATAGAAGTGTCATTCTCTGAACAAGGTCGACGGGGTTCGTCCGAAAATTTAGAGGGGTAAGTCTCTATAGTTTAATTTCACTGTTGGATGTAAAGTGTCAGCAATTTTTCCATACAGGCTTACTTCTCGTCTTTACCTATAGGTAACGGCCTCGGCCTGCATGAAGAAGGCCTTCAACAAAACAAGGGAACTCGCAGATGACCTTGAGAAGACTCCGATGGCAGAGATCAACAAAATGGCGGCCGTCATGTTGTCAGGTCAGTCAGCTACGTGCTGTGCATTATACATGTAAGACGGTTATAAGCAGGATATGAATATAGAATTACACACAGAGAGACTGACTCACAGACCGACATACACACTCATACATACATACATACATACACACAGACACACACCGACAAACACACACACGCACAGACGCACGCACACATTGACAAAACATATACAAACACACACACACACACACACTGGTTTAATCTATCAGTAGTTGGTACATTTAGCACGCTATTAGTCGTTTTATACAGTATTTAAGACTATAGAGACAGCAAAGATGTTTCCTAGATTTGTGCCAATTTCTTGATCAGGATCCGTGAATCTGATGTCAGCCTCCAGCATAATGGCTGAGAAGGAACAACGTGACGACACAACATACTCCTCCAATCTAGCCAACGTGAGCCATGTTCTTTTTTTCTTTTGAGCAAACATTCGTAAAAGAATAGAGGCGAAATTATGACATACTCAAGTTAAAACAACTTATGTTAGCGCCACCATCGAACGATAACAAATCCAATCTAAAATTTCCATCGATGTATGTGTGTGGCTGTGAATGCTTTATGTGTATGTGTGTGTATGTATGTGCGTGTTTGTGTGTGTGTGTGTGTTTGTATTTATGTATGTGTGTGTGTTTGTCTATGTTGTATGTATGTGTATGTGTGTGAATGTATACGCGCACGCGCGTGTGTGTGTATGTTGTAAGTATTTGTATACCTCATCAACTAGGCGATTAGTAGACCTCATCAAGAAAGTAAGTTTATTCATCTCGCGTTCCAGAATAAAGAGGCAACTGTTGCATCTTTCCAAGCCATGTGTGTGTGTGCTTGTGTGTGTGCTTGTGTGTGTGCTTGTGTGTGTGTGCGTGCGCGTGTGTGTGTGTGTGCTTGTTTGGGTGTGCGTGTGTGTGTGTGTGTGTGTTTTTTTAAGTAAGTTTATTCAGTGTCAACCAGCTGAAACTATTCATGACTGTGTCTCACATTACAGAACAAAGAGGCAACTGCGGCATCTTTCCAAGCCCTGGACACCATGAACGACATCTATCTCAACAAGATGATGCCAGAATACGAGGATCTAAACGTTTACGCGGATTTTTCTTTATCAAAGGTACCATTTTCATCTTTTTATGTCTACTCTTTAACTAAAGTGTGTTTCTTTTCGTAAGGGTTTTTAACGATGTTTGTAATAAGTTTGATCTAGTTTGAAGAAAAGGATATCTACGACACAATACAGTAGTTATAGACTTCACAAAAATGAATATGAAAATCTGAATCTATTTGAATTCCTTCAAGAATTTTGGACACATTTTGAAAGTGACCATACATAAATAATAGTTCTATTTAGAATCATTTTCAAACATCTGTGTGATTCTTTTAGTTAGACAATCATTTTACAAATATCTAAAAAAATTCCACATGACTGAATGTGTTATCATGATTTCTAAAATGCTGAAATGGGCCATGTTCCATGGCTATCCCGCCTTTTCTGACAAATAAACCATTTTTGATTGATTGATTGATTGATTGATTGGTCTTAGATGCATCTGAGGATTCAGCGAGAGAATCGAACGAGGTTCGAAAAGCTGGTGTGGTTCGACGAGAATGGAACGCGGTTCGAGAATCTGACGATGTACCCGGTGGAACTGACGGGAAGAGTTTATCTTGTTGGAGGAGGCAGCGACTGTCTGGTCAGGGTTCCTTCCTTGCAGAGCCTGGTCGGTCGTTCTTGCCCTAGAAGAGAAGACGTTGGAATACAGGTAACATTTTGTGACACAATTTTTTTCTTTCTTTTTACTGTCTAAAGAGAGCTTCGGTTCTGGATATTTTTACGTGTTTTATGCGTTTTTGTCAGACAGATAGAAAGAAAACTGTACAAAATAAAAGTGCCGACAAATACACCTAAAATACATTTTAAAAACAGCCGGGTCTCTTGTTCACAGATAGACACACATACACACAAACGTTAAATATAACCTTCATGAATATTTCATGGAGGTAATAACATTTGTCTTTAAAAATGACAGTCTCTCTGCAATTTCTTCTTTCAGTTTGTGGAGTCAAACTTCAACCCGTTCGAGTACTCCAACAACTCTCAGGAGATCCGCACTGACGTCACAGGTCTGGAGGTGAAATGTGGGGACCGAACCATTCCGGTTTCCGGTTTGAGTGAGCCCATCGACATCCTGACTAGAAGGAAGAACGAGAGTCTTAACGGATCCTTGTATATCTTCGAAGCGTCAGCGGCCATTGGCAACCTGACAGTAAGTTACTAGTAGCTTCCATATAAAGCCGACGTAACATTTCCAAACCGTAGCCCGACATGGCAGCTTTCGGGAACAAAAAAGCATGATAGAAAAGACTCCAAACTACACAAGATGTAAAGAGAATAATCGTGGGCATTATTTGTGCATATTTCCAGTTTTCGTTTCCACAAGCAGCTCGGCCGGGCCCCGGTTTTGAAAGGTGACGGTAGTCTGAGGTTTAAGTCAGTCTTAAAATATACCTGGGACCCGGTAACAAATATATGCCGTACCGTCAAGTACACCGGCAATTACGTATACTGTCGACATGTCGTACTGAGGTCACCCGAGTCAGTGCCGAATGGCAGCTGCTCCATACCCTTGTGATTTATCCCCGCCTGTTGTAAGCTTCTCGCAATTCAGTCCCTGGCTGCGAAAAGAGAGCAGTCGGCCCAACCAATGATAATCTTTCAAGGTGGGCTTTACTTATAATTAGTCAGCTGAGGCACAAAGCTACAATTGAGTAGTGGCATTTATTCATCTATTCGTCAATGTGCTTCAGGTATTCGAGTTTCTTGTTGGGATGGAACAGTCAACTTTGGGCTTCTACATCGACTTCAACTCGACCCGATTTCCCCAAGACGTTTCGCTATTTCTCTGCAAAGACTGTGTACCTACTCAAGACGCCTTCAACTGGACAGCCACGCTGCCCGTTCCTGAAGACCAGATCGTCTCAGTTCCGTGGATCAACGGAACGAACCTCACCTCCAGCCCCTACCAGTGGCTACTGCATGGAGAAGAGGTGGACATCACGGAGTATGACGTCGGAAACCTTACCAAATTTGGCATTGGTAATGTTGTTTATCTGTGTATCTCTGTCAGATTTAGAATGCAATAGACCGGTCCCGAGGCCCCGCAGACTGTTCGATCGTGATTCAATTTCGAACACAACCGTTCAAACCCCGCCCACTGTTCAATCATGGTTCTATTTCGAACACCTCCGTTCGAATCCCACCCACTGTTCGATCATGGTTCTATTTCGAACACCTCCGTTCGAACCCCGCCCACTGTTCGATCATAGATCTATTTCCAACACATCCGTTCGAACCCCGCCCACAGTAACCCGCTGTCGTTTTTTTTTTTTTCAAAAATATCAATTAATGATGTTGAGCCTTTTTTGTATCACCACAGGAGTGCAGTTTGACTCTGATTTGGACTTAGACGAAGAAGAAATTGTCGACTTTACTTTGACTGTCTTTGAATCATCTTGCGTTTACTTCGACGAAGAAGTCGACTTGTGGCACAGCGATGGATGTGAAGTGCGTCATTTTATTACGTCATTATCAACGATTATAATGTCAATCATGTCAATCACTGGCAATGTATCATAATCTACCTTTTGCTACGGTCCCGTTTTATTGATTGATTGGTTGATTTATTGATTAATTGAAAAAAAATCTCGCCTCGTCCTTTGTCTACATTTACATAATGTTCAATGTCAAGGATCGCTTTGAAAACTATCTCAGGGGCCTTCAAATTTAACATATAACCCACAATCCCTGCCGTTGCACATGCGCATTCGAAATTTTGAAAGAGCTTATTGTTGATGACCCTTTCCTACAGGTCGGCTCGCTGACCAACATGACTCACATCCACTGCCGGTGTGACCACCTGACCAAGTTTGCAGGGTTTGTTCCGCCCAACCCGCTCAACATCGCGCAGGCGCTGTCCGCAAACGTCCTGGAGAACCCTTCTGGAATGGGTCTGGTTCTGGCCGTGTTCGGACTGTACCTGTTTGGGATACTCTTCGCAAGAAAAGCTGACAGAAGAGACTTACAAAAGGTATTGTATTGAGATAATCAGACTTTAAGATATGCTCTGGGAATGGCTAAGGACTTCAGAGAATGACATTAAAATGCTATTTAGTGTTTTCTATGGCTCTTGTTTTTCTAAACCAATATCAAAACAATATTTCTCTTTATAAGATGTTGCAGTATCCGTGACATTACGTATAAAATAAAATAAAAAGAATGCAGATTCTCTTTCTTCCTTGAAATGTTCGCTGGCAATGAGGCAAAACGCAATTTTCATGGACTGAGATCATCATCATCATCATCTGGTTGAGTTGGTGTCTCTGATGTCCATGGCTATCTCCCTCCTTCCCTCCCCCCCCCCCCTTTTGTTGGATGCACTATGTACTCGGTCTAACAGCTCTGAGGTTCTAACCGTTGCTGTCTTTTGTTTGGAATAGGCTGGAGTTGGAATACTTCCGGGTCATACTCTGAACCCGCGGAAGGAATGTCAATACGTCATCACTGTGTACACCGGCTTCCGGGGAAATGCTGGGACAACTGCTGAGGTAATTAAGTAAATCATCGTCATCTGTCTTCAAAGACACTCTCGAGAAATGATAGAAAAGGGGCTTACTTCTACTGTCGTTCCTACGGGCCCATAGCTGTGCACCGGCCAAGTGGGTAGTATTCACCTTGCATTCAGGTCTGAGTTCGATCCCCGGTCAGGTCATACCAAAGACTTTTAAAACACTGGCACATGATGCTTTCTCTGCTCATTTTTTATCAGCACTCAGCATTAGGGGAAATGTAGAAGTAGTGTAATGTAATACATACACATAGCCATCAGTGGCCAGGCCCCTGCTGTAGTGCTTACACAAAAGCTGTATGGCCCAGGGCTACAGAAATGGAGATGGGCGCCGCCCTATACACCATTTGGTGCGTGAAGGACTTATAAGTTTAAAAAATTTTCTTGACGGTGTATAATGTTTTCTTAGGTAACAGTTGTCCTCGGCGGACTTACCAAAGAGAGCATCCCCTTCAAACTGCGGGACGAAAAGCGGGTTCTGTTTGAGAAGGGAAGCGTGGACTCATTCCTTCTGTCTACAGAAGAACCGCTGGGAGAACTCTCCCATCTGCGCGTGTGGCATGATAACAAAGGCTACAGTCCGGGATGGTAAGTCACTTTTTTCATACACCAACAATGAAAGTTCTTTTGCAAACTCGGAAAGTTTTCAACCGATCCGGAACGCCCGTAATGAACGTTATTGCGAAGTAACGCAAATTACTTGTATATCAGGGAAGACAATCGTGATCTGCAAAATTTCCAATAGGGACATCTACACACATTTTTTTTAACGTTTTGTTCGCAGGTTTTTGAGCCAGATTGTGGTGACGAACAGGGCAAGAAACAACACAACGTATTTTCTGTGCAACAGGTAAGTTCTTAGCACTCAGGGACTGTGCGAAAACTACATTTCATGAAATCAACCCTTGGAAATTCGGCGACGTGTGTGGCGTTGCTGGTACTGAAAGTTTTATTGCAAATTCTTGATCGCGGGATAACTGCAGATAACGTGAAAGGGTACAGACAAACAGTGTAAATAGCAAGTGTCTACTCTATATTGGGCTCGATTTGTTTTGCACGCGCCCGATTAGAATTGGGGTTCCCAGAGGATATTATATATATATATATAACCAAATATACAAGACCTGATGTAATATTCCAATGAAGCACTCGATAGCTAATTCCGCATGGTTAAGAGATAATGGTTCTGTGTAATCTTATAGAAATCTTTTTCCATGTAGATGGCTGTCTGTTGAGGAGGATGACGGGAAGGTCCACCGGATCATTCCCAGGGCTGTACCTGAGGACCTGAAGAAGTTCCGGAACTTGTTCCTGGCCAAAAGTGCAAGGTAGAAAATTGATTTCATTCAGTTTCATCAATTAGTCAAAGAATTAGTCAATCAATCAATCTATCGATCATTGTTCTATCGGCTAGAAGACATGCACTCAAGGACGCCTGGAAAAAGCAGCCAGCTTGCAGCCTTGTAAATTGGCTATCATTGTCTCATCTTCCACCGTCTCCTGATCCTTCGTGTTACGTAAAATATACCTGAACACGCTACTCAAGTCACAAGACATCATGGAGGAAAACATCTGTTTCTATTTGACTGATGAATGGATGAATGGATGGATGAATGAATGAATGAATGAATGAATGAATAACTAAATGGATGAGTGAATGGATGGATGGATAGAGGAATGAATGGACGAGTAGATGAATGGATAACTCAATGAACGAATGAATGAATGAATGAGATTCTGTTTCACCAGGGACATGAATGACGGCCACATGTGGTTCTCTGTGGTTGGCCGCCCTGCCCGGAGCCCGTTCACCCGTGTCCAGCGCCTGTCCTGCTGCCTGACGCTGCTCTACAGCACCATGCTCACCAACATCATGTTCTTCGGCCGCGGGGACGACTTCGAGCCGCCAGAGCCAATCAGATTCGCTGGCGTGGAGATCAACCCGCCTATTTCACTGCCACAGGTACGAAGAAATCATCAATCTCCACCACTGCATCCAACTTAGGGCAGCAATGTAATACTCATTATAGTATCAAGTCTATTGTCCGTGCTCGGATTAGTTTTCGACTGTTCTAAAAAAAACTTGTAGCCACATGTCACCCAATAGCATCCCTGGTCAATCTGGATTTTATGCTTGCCAGAGGACCTGCTCTCCGGGGTAAGGGGCACATGGTCAGGCCATGGGGGCACGGTGCCGTTACAATAAAACATGATTGAAATTGCGGCGAGTATCTCTTACAGTCTTACTTGAGGTGAACATAAGACAAACGACGCCTGGAAATGAATGAGCTAGATATGTAGTCCTGTGGTTTAGCGGCATAGTTTTTTGCTGGATTTTTCTTTTTTTTTCGCCCTCGCACATTAGTTCTGGGGGCTCCGGGGGATGTCATCCATAGAGTTAAGTCAGTGTGGCTATTCCTTGTGATTCCAGATCATGATCGGCGTACAGAGCGCTGCCATCATCCTGCCCGTCAATGTTCTCATCGCCTTCCTGTTCCGTAACTCCGGTCCGCGCGGCGCCAAGAGTACCGAGAAGAAGGAAGGGACTGAAGGTAGTGGAAAGGCCAAATCATCGCTGCCCTGGTGGACTGCCTATATAGGTATTTTCCGATTTTGCTACTCTTTTCTCTTCTGTAGAGTGTTTAACTGACGAAAGCTCGTGTCACTGACGATAGGTTGCTATCTGAAACGTCTGGCCGTTTCCAAATTGTCCAGTTGCTTGAGTTTATTACCAGTGCCACTTGCGAAAGGTAGTGGATGCTGTCTGGAACGTTTTACCGTTTCCAAACTTATATCCAGTTTTTTTTTTCTTTTAATCAAGTTTGCAGGGCCTGATGTTACCATCATGAAGATGAAGAGTGGCCCATAGAGATAACTGTAGCAGCATCTCTTCTCCCTAAGTCAGAAACATCAAGCTTTGCAAGCTTGACTTCACTGACTCAATAGGCGAAGCAGTTGCTTTAGCAACTGCTATTTGGCATGTTTACATGTCCTATAATCTCCCCTGTAGGCTGGCTGCTTGTATGGTCGGCGAATTCGTGGCGGCGTTCTTCACTGTGCCGTACACCCTGAGTTTTCTGTTCTGGCACCCACTCCTAACATATAGTACATACAATATGATATGTTCACTGTATGGTTTTCCCCTGTAGGCTGGCTGCTTGTGTGGTCCGCGAGTTTCGTGGCGGCGTTCTTCACCGTGCTGTACACCCTGAGTTTTCTGTACCAGTACCCACTCCTTAATATCTATATTATATGTTTACACAATGGTTTGTTTTCCCCTGTAGGCTGGCTGCTTGTGTGGTCCGCGAGTTTCGTGGCGGCGTTCTTCACCGTGCTGTACACCCTGAGTTTCGGCAGGGCGAAGGCGGAGGCCTGGCTCGTGACCTTTCTGACGTCATTCGTGACCGACCTGTTCCTGATGCAGCCCTTCAAGCTGCTCATCGTGGCCGTCATTTTCGCTTTGATTTCAAAGGTATCTAGCTTAGGTTCCATCCGGGTAGTTGTTCGGTTCTGCTACCAATCTGAGGAACCGTATAATTCATACAATACAACTGGTGAAGATTCGGAGATTTCTTCCGGAAGTTTCGAGTGTCACCAGAATGAAATTACATAACAAATCACTACGGGCATGCGCAGACTCGGAAAGGACAGAAAATCTGGTTGTTTTCTTGTAGTACTGAAAAAGCACTAACTCGTCAGTAACTCATAATGATCGTATGTGCATATGCGAATCTTATCCAGTTAAAGAGATTGAATTGTCTTTATATGTGGTTTACTTCAATGTCACACCTTCTGACTAATCATGGTTCCCAACGTGAACAGACGCCTGTTGAAGACGATGAGCCAGCCGCTGAACCGCTGGAACCTGGTGAAGAGTTTCTTCAGTCCGACACACCGGACTCCGATGGCAAGGTGCATATATTTTGCCATACGTTAAAAAAGACAATATACATAATTGTTATATTGTTGATGATGCAACGTTCTTGAAAATGAAATAAGAAGGCATGCGTACTCTGAACCATATACTTGCACTATGGTGTGGTCTAGATCTATTAAAACTTAGTGGAATACTAGGCGTAATCAAGACGTTTTGTTATGGCATAAAATTTCATCTGTGTTGGTAGAATAAAGGGTTAATGCCCCGCCCCGAGGTGTATATGGTGAGATAATCCCTGGTCAGGTGCGATAACCACCGAATAAACCACCGAGTGAGCGTAGCTCACTCGGTGGTTTATGAGGTGGTTATCGCACCTGACCAGGGATTATCTCACCATATACACCGAGGATAAGGCGGGGCATTAACGTTATTTTATCATATAGCCAGGCGCCGCGGACCAATCAGAAGGCCCCGTTCCACGTTGGTTATGACGCCGTAACACGTAGATTCAGGCCAGGCAGGTGGCTATCGCTCCCCTGATTGGTCAGAATGAATCGACACTGGCACCGGTGTCGATTTGCATCGACACCGGCACCAGTGTCGATGCAAATCGACACCGGTGCCAGTGTCGATTCATTCTGACCAATCAGGGGAGCGATACCCACCTGCCTGGCCTGAATCTACGTGTTACGGCGTCATGCGTCAGCAGAAAGGAATGCTTTGTACAGTGTGCAGTCCATGTTAGAGTTAATCCAAACATTATTTAATCCAAACTGTTCACATTCCTTCAAATTTATTGAATATGTACAACTATAACTTAGGATTGAATAGCAACACACTTGTCCCAGCAGAAGGGAATTTGTCATTATGTCAAGCCTTGGAAGTCTTGAATAAAGGATGTATGTATTATAAAGGAATTTGTTGCTTAAATGGGTCAGTTTGTGTAGGCTATATGATAATAACGTTAATGCCCCGCCTTATCCTCGGTGTATATGGTGAGATAATCCCTGGTCAGGTGCGATAGCCACCTCATAAACCACCTCGTTCGCTACGCTCACTCGGTGGTTTATTCGGTGGTTATCGCACCTGACCAGGGATTATCTCACCATATACACCTCGGGCCGGGGCATTAACCCTTTAATCATATAGCCTATCCAACTGACAGTTATTTCACACAAATTCCTTTATAACAAATAAACACTTTAATACATTACATAAAGATACATTTGCAATATATGTATTGTACAATAGTGTGTAATATATAATAGAAACCATTAAACCATTTCATCATCATCATTTAACTAATAATTTTAACTAATCATCTGTTTGTGAGATAGCATATCAGCATCAACATGTGGCTTATTTGCAATACAAACTATTAAGTGGAGTCCTGGTACCCCCCCCCCCCCCCATGCAGAGCCTTTTCACATGGGCACGACAAAGTACGTATATACAAAGTGATTTAGGAAGGTACCGGCTTCATCACGTTAGAAAGCAATAACGAAAATGTGTAAAATCAGCATAATTCCTTTTCAAGTATCGATATATTCCCCATGTGGAGCCCCAATTAACATAACCAATCAATCATAATATTTTTGACAGTTATGCACGGTTTACACACAAACAACAGTACAAAAAATTCATGACTGTCCCCTGTATAATGGTGCGGTCCAAAAAGTGGTCGGTTATTCTAATAACTGACCACTTTTGAGGTTACGGCCTGATAACCCATGGGAAATGGGGGCCTCTGATTGGCCAACTCCATCTGGCTATATGATAATACATTATAGACGTCACTGCTGGAGATAGAAAGGGTCATTCTGTGAACAAGTTCGACGGAGTTTGACCTAACAAAATGTTTTGTGTTTGCCAGTCTGGGATGATGCGATGGCAGACAGCGTCAGGGTGGAAACGGTACCTCTGGAAGGAGAGACCAGAATATTTGGGTGTACAAACGATACAGGTGTGTTTCTGTTACCGCACAGGTGCAACTAGACCTTTTATAAAAAGCATATGCTTGTTGCTCATATTTGAAATTGGGTAAAGACCGAGGTCTACATCAGTTCTTTGCATCTGGTCCTTTGCTGTATGTTGCTGTTATCTTATTTTTGCTTTTGGACAGACAAGAACAATGTGGTATTGCACTCATGTTGATAATTTGAACAGTTATGGCTACCTCACTAATGTAACTTTTACAAGTACAATCATAGGCTACAACACATTTGCCCATTTTGGTCTATCTGACCATCTGAATCAGGCAAAATTGATGGTCACGCTGATGTAATCCACAAAATCTACTCGCTGTGGCCTTATATTTGTTTGTCAGCAACAACAAAGGGCAGTATATTGAAACAAATACAGACGAGCAAATCACGAGAATAACAAAGTTATGTAAGATGGACCTCACTGTAAAAATACCACATGGCATAAAATAATAAAATATATACAGAGGTAAATTGTAATCATGTACTCCAAGTCAGTCTAGTAGGATGGTAGGAAAATTGGTTATTCAAATAGTTAAGTTTCTTTTATAAATACTTATTACAATTTTACTTAAATTTAAACGTTTGGCGTTGTGTGAATCTGATTTGATTTCTGCTATGTAGGGTTCCGAAATTGGTGACTTGGACTCACCTCCGGACGAATTCACCCTTGCTGAGCAGCGTCAGAAGAGCGCAGAGAAACGCAAAAGGCGCTCTGAAGTAAGATATTGGTGAAGAGTATTTTTGCCGCTTAACTGGTGACTTTGACTTGATTTCCGCACTGCAGGATTCTTTAACTGGTCGCTTGGACTCACCACCAGACGAGTCCACTCTTGCTGAGCAGCGACAGAAGAGCGCAGAGAAACGCAAGAGGCGCGCCGCCGTGCTGGAGGTTCTGGTGTTCGGTCTCTTCATCGCTGTTGTCATGGCAACATCATACGGGGACCGGAGCCCCATGGCGTTCTACATGACACAAAACGTCGGGAGGCAGATACTGGAGACTGGCGATGTTGGGTTCTTTGAGGTGGAAACTCACTCACTCACTTAATCACTCACTCAATCACTCACTCACTCGAAATGGGATGCATTTACAATCATTAAGCCTTCAGTACTTGAATGTGTGGGTTTCTAGACATTTTCAGGGTTTCTTCCTACATGAGGCAATGGTGATATTTCGTATTGCAAATTCTGCAACGTTTTCCGCTATACGTAGATCATTGAAAGTACTAGTCTTTGCCTTGTCTTGGCTTTGTTTCCCTATTACACTAAAGATGTGGTGAAAACATAGGGTTCCTGTTTAGGCACTGATGACATTTAAAGCCATGGATATATACTATCTTAAACTTCTGACCGTTTCCAAAATCATATCCTGTTCCTTGTGAGTAACTTTTAGCTTGCGTATTTCACTACCATGACGTCTTACCTTCATCGATGAATTCTCAATAACGTGATAATCTGGTCTTTATTTTTTGTAGATCGATGACATCCCCTCGTTCTGGACGTGGATAACAACCGGGTTGCTGCCGGCCCTCCACGTGAGAAGCTGGTACAACGGGAGAGTCAGTCCAGACGCCAGGTTACTTGAGGACATGATCACCTACCCGCTGGGTCCTGTACAGCTGCGGCAGGTGCGGGTAGAACCAGGTGAGCTTTAGGAAATGTTGTTGTTTCGTTGCTGAAAGCATGAAAGAATAAAGGCATTTCATTCATAAGCTATGTACAGATCAAGAAAGTAATTCTACAATTAGTGATATAAGAATGTGGTATCGTTGTACATCTGCATTTACATGTTCGACTTCTCTAAAAAAAAGTTGTAAATGTAAAGACATATAGAGCTTAGAATACATGGACTTGTGTTCAGGAAATTGCAGTTTAACTTTATTCATAATGACATCTTGCAACACGAATGAAGTTATTCTAATTTCAATCTTAATTTGTGTGGTCTACACAATCATAGGACAACACTGTGCACCGCCCAAGCAAATGCTGAATGTGACGTCACGTTGTAGCGTGCCTTACACACTCAGTGTGGCCGATACACAGAACTACACCTTACTGTGGGTTCCCGTCAACACAACAGCAAACGGAACTGGAGACACACTCTGCTCACAAACATCTCGTGAATTACACAACTGTGCGAACAACGTGAGCCCGTGGAGGTATACTTACGCTTCACTCACAGATGGTAAGTGCAGTACAGTTCTTTTCAATTTACGAGACTTATTTCAAATTTACGAGACACACCGATGCAATACACAAGTTTATTTCTCACTCTTCTCTGACTTCAGACGTAAGTCTCCACATGTACGCCCCTCTCTGGGGCCCATCCCATGTGTTATGACTGAAGGAGTTTCACCTTTTATTCGCTAAATCATAGTGGCAGAAGGAATAGATATCGAAGTGACAATGATTTGGGACCGCATCTGTAAGCAGCGACATCTACAGCTGCAGGTGTAAAAATTGGTACCTGGCTTCGGTCGGTGAGGTTAAACACTACCTTTACCTTCTGTCTGTACTTTGTATGCGGCACTGAGAAAATGAGTTACTAACGTCCTCATCTATCCCAAAGCAATTAAAAAAAACTTTAACGGTTGTCTTTGCCCCCAGGAGTCCCTTATTTCGGACAGCACGGCTCGTACATCGGTGGTGGCTACATCGCTTGGCTCGGAACTACCGAAGAGTCCATGTCCTTTCTACAACGGCAACGTTGGTTGGACGAGAACAGCCGCGCAGTTTTCATAGAGCTTATCCTGTACAACCCGCACGTGAATCTGTTTTCGGTTGTGTCGTTGGTTGTGGAGTTCACCAATCTCGGGGCAGTTTACAAGAGTTCGGAGATTGTTACTGTGAGACTCATACAGCATGACGTCATCTTACTTCTGGTCCTGAGAGGGGTGCTGGCGTTGTTTCTACTCTACTTTGTATTTCGCGAAGGTAGGTGCAGATATTTTCATCTCAATGATTTTCCCCTTTTCTCAATGCCTCAGTCAAAGCGCCAGTCTGTCATCAAATGATCGGACGCTACCATATAGTACGAAGGTGGCAGTTGTTGGGTACTAGTATATTTCTATGTTTCAAGACAGATCTCAGAAACAAAGACTACACCTGTAAAAGTCGCACATGCAGCTTGAGTATTACGTAATACAAAATGAATCAGGCAACTGGGTTACTTATATCAATTCTTGGAAGTTTCAGAGAGCGTCTGACTGAAAATGGGTCTGAATACAATTCAATCTGTAAAGTTTGACTCTCATGAGAACTTATACCCAGCCGTTGTTTCATTTGATTTACACAGACTTAGTCGTGATCAGTTTTTGTTTTGCTCTTGTACATCACGTTTCAGGCAAGTCTCTGATGTCACGACCACTGGAATATCTCTGCGAGTTCTGGAGTTGGGTAGAACTTCTCGTGATCACCGTCGGCTTCTCAACCATCGTGATCTACTTCTACACGCAGAACATCATAGACGAGGTGGCAGAACAACGGAAGAACGGAAACTCCGTCTTTCATCTGTATAAAAGTGCTGTCAGCTGGTTCCAAATCTCCACCTATCTTCAAGGGTTTCTCATCTGTTGTGCTACGTTAAAGTTTATCCGCCTCCTTCGCTTCAACTCTCACGTATACGCCTTGTCTATGACGATGAAGAAGTCCCTCAAACCCCTCATGTCTTTCATGTTGTCTGTGGCTGTCATTTTGTTAGCTTTTATCATAATGATGGCTTTAACACACGGCTCAAATAGCGATGAGTACAAGAACCTAAGTTCCAGTCTTCAAAGCCTTCTTCTGATGATGTTGGGTAGTTTTGACTTCGAAGCGCTGTCTTCGGGCCATAGAATACTCGGACCGCTGATCTTTTTCTCCTACCAGGTTGTTATGCAGTTCTTTCTGCTTACTATCTTCATGGTGATTCTTTTTGAAGTGTACGAGAATGGGGACTGGACGACAAACCCGTACGATATCGGCTTTACTGATTTCCTCAAGGAAACGGCAGCAGAAACCGCTGAAAAGATCAAAGGAACTCCTCTTAAATGTGGCAAACCCAAGAAGGAAAGAAGTTATTCGACTGATATGATTCCTAAGATAAATCGTGGCATAAGCGAGATGTTTGAGTAACTCATATATGTATGATAATATCTTAGGTTAATTAAGTTAAAGTCCTTCCCGCGCCTGGTGACGCATAGGGTGGCATCAACGATCTCTGCTGTTCCATTGACTTTTGTACATTGTATATATATTAATGGAATGACTGATTTTTAATTGACATGTAAATATTGACCATTGCATGTACGTTATTGTTTGTATGAAGTCCAGGGAAGATTAGTGGCGTGCCCTAGGGCATGTCACTAATGTATTTTCAAATAAAATCTCAATAAAGTCTCAAGTCTCATCTCCGTTTCAGTAGCCTTGGGCCACTCAACTTTGTGCAATCACTAGCTCTAGCAGGGGGCAAGTCCACTGATAGTAGTGTGTGTGTTCAACCCCCATACTCTCATACACACAGGCCACTACAGCAGTGAGCTAGTCCACTGGTAGTGGTGTGTGTTCAACTTCAGTACCCTTTTCCGAATGCTGAGTGCTGAACTGGGAAAGCAGTATGTGCCATTTTAAATGTTTGGGTTTGACTCGGCCGGGAATCGAACTTAATGCTTAATGCGAAGTTCTACTGAATGCAAGGCGAACACGCTACCCACTCGTCCAAAAGAATAACGCGTTCGACTGCATTGCATGGTATGGGTAACTTGTCTGCACTCCCTACGACCTATGACCCATATACTGTACACGTATACTTAAGACCTGATACAGTTGCAAAACCGGTTACATTCCTCTGGGGGCAATGTCGCCATGGTTACCGAATTGGAAAGGACGGTAGTGTCCCCTTATTAGAGGCCGTGATAGACAAAGGTATGGGGACTTGCATCTACAGCGTACATGGATACGATCTTCCGTAAACGTACCTGCACAGTGTAAGCAAAGACCTGTCGGAATACGCTAATAACTTATTGTAGGATTTTTGCTGCTAGAAGAATACATATTTAAGGTTAGTAACCAACATGAGCTCCAGAAAGACGATGGATATTTCCAATGGAGTAGGGGTAAAGAATGGACGGAGTAGACTATCGGATAAACAAGTCACAAGAGACAACCGGCACGAAAAAGTCGACAAGACTGAAAACAGGAAACGTCTGATGACCGCCGTGCATGTCAGCAATGTGCTGTACTACATGTGTTCTGCTGCATTGCATGGTATGGGTAACTTGTTTGCCCTCCCTAGCTATGACCTATGACCCATATATACACGTATACATAAGGCCTGATACAGTTGCAAAACCGGTTACATTCCTCTGGGGCAATGTCGCCATGGTTACCGAATTAGAAAGGACGGTAGTGTCCCCTTATTAGAGGCCGTGATAGACAAAGGTATGGGGACTTTCATCGACAGCGTACATGGATACGCTTTTCCGTAAACGTACCCGCACAGTGTAAGCAAAGACCTGCCGGAGTACGCTAATAACTTATTGTAGGCTTTTTGCTGCTAAAAGAAGACCTATTTAAGGTTAGTAGCCAACATGAGCTCCAGAAAGACGACGACGATTTCAAATGGGGTAGGAGTAAAGAGTGGAGGAGGCAGACTATCGGATAAACAAGTCACAAGAGACAACCGGCACGAAAAAGTCGACAAGACTGAAGACAGGAAACGTCTGATGACCGCCGTACATGTCAGCAATGTGCTGTACTACATGTGCCTGACTATGAACAAGGGCGCCTTACCGGTAAGATTTTCTTTGTGATTTTTTTTTTATTTCGACGAATTTTGTTTCAACCTGTCCCTTCTACGATCAAGGAAGAAAAGAGCTCTTCAAAGAGGTCACCAAATTCCATCCCAAAATCACAGTTTCTTCCAGATCCCTTCAGTGTCACTGACTAAAGATAGTGGATGCTATCTGAAACGTCTGACCGTTTCCGAAATCAGATCCAGTTGCTTGAGTAACTGCTTTTTGGCGCACTTGTATATTGTATATCAAGTATTCGGCGGGTTTTTTTCCGGAGCCTGAATCGGCCTGTTGTCCCCGTGGGTCCTTTGGTTAAATCTCTACTATATCTAGAATGGTTTATTCATACATATATACATGCATACATGGATATACTAAGACAGCATTGGCTGAGTTAATTTAGTTTTAGCCTTAAGACCTTTGTATACACCATAACATACTTACCAATAATCGATACACACCAAGGCTAAAATTAACAATTATCAACCTTACCATTTGGTAATAATGTGACATTAAAAACAGACTATAAATCAGTATTCAATAGTGTGGGCAAGTATGGAATAGCGTTGTTTTTGTACCTATCATATCTCGCAAAAAGTATGCTAACCTCAAGCCTTCGTTTTAAATCCCTGTTGTGAGCTTCATTACGTGTAGCCTTCAACCAGTTTCGAAAAGTGTGTAAATTAAACATGGATTTCGCAGAGGTAAACTTGGATACTTCGTGATCTTGGGATACTGAAGATAAGGTGTAGACAAAGGCGAACAAGAGTTAAAAACCTGCAAAGATCTATTTGCACCATTATATTGTTGGAAACAGGTTGATTAGACAACGTCTTGTCATATGCAAATATCGTTCAGACAACTCGTTGCAAGCGGTCCGACGTCCTGTACTGACACGTACACCTTAAAGGTACCTTAACACGAGAACCGGAATGAGCCGGAATGACGTCTGAATAAAAGCCTTTGTATATTCCTTGGAATTCGAATGTATTGTAGAAATTCTCACTGCATTCCAGATATTTGTGTCTATTCTTGAGACCGTCCCGAATGTTTTTGGCATGCTCAAAACTTTAGTGGTGCATTTGAGGGTAGAAATATCGAATGGCATTCAAAGGATATTGTGTAGCTCTTACTCTAACTGCAGTACGACCGCATTCTAAGGCGTTCCGACATTATTCGAAACATTCTGATCTCATTCGATGGGGAACCGGCCGGCCACAAGAATGAACACAGATTTCTAGAATGCTGTTTGTCCATGCCCTGTCGTTGTTATACACCTGTCACATTTGGCGAAAATCGATCGGACGACGATTCTGCGGCGACCACCCGAGCCTCGCTTACAATAATAACTTTATTGCACAACAATTGTACAAGGTACAAAGTATGGCTTATATGTGACAGGGACGGTTTTCTGGTGAAAAATACGTGCAACCCTTTGTCGATCTTAAATATGGCCGATATTTTTTTTTTTTTTTTTTGAATGAATGAATGACCTTTATTGTACATTTGTGCTCAAACAAGCTAAGTACAGGTCGTAGCGCTAGTGATAAGGTACAATTTTGACAAAAAGGTATCTTATCATCTCTACATATGCTATTACATGCTAGTATGTACAAGTTCAACTTCTTCTCGCTTCTTAAAACAGTTATAAACATAAGGACTATCGATACGCCCGAAGATCGTGGATAATGTTACAGGGGTATCAATAAACTTTGAATCTGTGTGATAACGTTGTATATTTGTGAGTGTGTGTGTGTCTGTGTGTGTGTGTGTGTGTGTGTGTGTGTGTGTGTGTGTCTATGCGTTGTGTGCGTGTGTATCTGTGTGTTTATGTATGTGCACAGCCTGCAAATGCAATAAGCTAACATACAACCTACTCTACTTCCAGTATCTTGCCAAGCGTTTTGAAATCAGCAACACTCTGTGGGGACATATCATCACTACCACAGCCTTGCTGCAGTTCGTGGGAGGACCGCTATTCGGCAGGTTCGGCGATGTGTACGGAGGGCGACTGTCACTGACGCTGTCGTGCGTTGCCATGGCAACATGGGCGGCCATGTTGTCTTTGTCTAACTCGTTCCAAGGGGTACTCCTGTCGACTGTTCCGTTAGTGTTCTCTCACGTTCCCACAGGTACGGCAACATATTTATAGAATATGTTCCCTGTTCTCCTAATTTTTGCTTCGTTTTTTTAGTAGATATAAAGATAGAAATCTCGAAAGTATTAGCCGGTGTACCATCCAGGTAGTAGTATACAGCAGAAAAGCGACTGTATATAGTGTATATAAAGTTCTTAAAACACTACAAAAGTAGTAGTCACTTTAAACGTTTCGGTGTCTGTCAGACACCATCATCAGGGTTAGAATGACTGGATCTACTTATCGGTGCTACTTATAGCCGATGTTACAGCTATAAATAGCAGTAAGAAGTAGATCCAGTCATTCTAACCCTGATGATGATGTCAGTGACAGACACCGAAACGTTGATAGTATTGCCATTGTCCTTTTTTTAAAGATCTTTTAAGACCCTAGCTATATTGAGTATTTGCCAAGCTGATGAAATTATTTACGGAGTGCTTTTATCAGTTCCCTGCCTTTTTCCCCAGCGCATCAGATGGTGATTTCTGACGTCACCGATGACGCGTCCCGTTCCGTAGAGCTGGGTGCGTTACGGGTGTCCATGCCTGTTGGCAGCATGATCGGGTCAGCGCTTGGGGGGATTCTCACGGAGACGTATGGGTATGCATTGTCATATCTTTACTCTGTGACTGGAGGGTAGCCTCCGTCTACGAAGTATTGTACTCGGTCATGTCTTGAGTGTTTGCACCTATTTCGCTATGTTCCGTTCGTCGCATTCGTACGTGGTTTGGCATGTCGTCTGTACTCTGTTGCGCTGTGGTGTAACGACAACGCTGACGTCGTTGACCAACTTTTTGGGGTATCCCTGACAAAGTTGAATATTTTTTTTCTTTATTTGCAATACGTGTGTTGACAGACGGGGACACTTGTGGCATTGCACTCAAGTTTCTGACTTATTCTAACAATGCCAGATACAAAGTACAGATAGCAAGTACATAGTACAGACAGAAGGTAAAGGTAGTCTTTTACCTCTCGACCAAAGCCAGGTACGCACTCTTACACCTGGGTGAAGTGAGGAAGGCCATGTAAAGCTTAAGCGCGGGCACGCCAGGAGAAAAAGCACTAAATTTGGTTTGTTCTACATTATAAGTCATTTGCTAAGTAAAGAAATATTTCCGTTAAAACAGACAGTGCTTTTATTTGTTGTTCATTCGCACCTTGACAGAACAACCACCACATTCCTGTTCACCGCCATGTTGTCCTGTGTGTCTGCTGTGCTCAACTGGCTCTATATCCCGGTACAGACTAAACAACACCGTAGAGACAAAAGGGTGTCTCCAAGAAGTAAGCAGACTTTTAAATTTGTGGTATCTTTTTTGGCTTCAGGGCTGTATTCTTCCTTGTAACAGATACATGTACGTTACGTTTTGCCAGCTTTCCATTCCTAGAACGATTTCGCTTCCTTACATAGAGCCAAAAAAGTTTTATACAATAGAAGCCGTTTAATTGCACGCCCCATTTGCCAGGCTTTTACTGACTTTTACTGTATTTGTGTATGACCGGCAGTGCTGCTCAAGTTCGCGGGGTTTTAATTTCGTGGCAGCCGAAAATGAAGGTTTCGCGGTGGTTTTAAGTTCGCGGTAGCGCCATAGACTGTTGTCAAAATTATAATGAAAAATGTTAGAGATGGTCTTAAGTTTAAGTGGCCACCACGAACATAAAACCACTGCGAAGATTTATGCATTTACAGTATGTAGCATTTTTAGTATCACTTAACAACAACCAACTCGTACGTATTTTGTGCACACTTTCAGAGAAAGAAATCCTCAACTTCCACGAGATCGCGAGACTGTTGAAGATCCCAGCCGTGGCCCACATTTTGTGGATCAACTTTGCGTTCATCATGGCGAACATCATCATTCAGAACTCCTTCCCCATCATCGTCAGAGACACGTTTGGGATGGGGCCTCAGGAGGCAGGGATGTTTACCATGTATAGCAACATCTTTACTGTGGTAAGCGTGGGCCCTGCGTTATTCTTCTTTTTCTTTTTTTTTCTATTTTGCTTTTGGACAGACGGGGACAATGTGGCACTTCACTCAAGTTTTGTAACTTATATTAACAGTGCCACATACACGGTACAGACAGAGGGTAAAGGTAGTCTTTTGCCTCCCCGACCGAAGTCAGGTACCCATTTTTTACACCTGGATTTTATGAAGCAAAATGCCGGTCAACAGATGGGTGGTAATAATTTCTTTTACCCTTTTCAGGTATTTCAAATGTTCGCCATCCGTCCCTTGACCAGGCGTTACAAGGACTACCCTTTGATGCTGCTGGCTTCTCTGGTGCTGACGGCAGCCTGTGGCATTGCTGTGAGATCATTCTTTATACCCCCCTCACATTAGGCGAAAATCGATCGGGCGACGAGTCTGCGAGCTCTACATTACGAGGAGGCATGACCCTGACGGGAAGGGGGAACTCTGCCATTTCTTCGTCGGCAACAGGGTCATGCCTGCTCGTAATTTAGAGCTCGCAGACTCGTCGTCCGATCGATTTTCGCCTAATGTGAGGGGGGTATATGGAATATTCCTAATATCTTATCCAAATAAGCTAATTGTGGATCCAAATAAAGTACAAAAATCTTCTTAGCTAAATGATCTAGCTTTGAGTTATAATATAGCACTACAGCAACAGGACAATTAGCTGTTTTATGGCTGCTTGCTTCACAAGATGATCCTTTCCGCAAACATTCAAAGGCATTCGAATGTACATTCGATGCATTCTAAATGTACCTTTGATGCGTTCGAATGTGTATTCGTTGCATTCTAAATGTACCTTTGATGCGTTCGAATGTACATTCGATACATTCTAACGAACATTTGATGCGTTCGAATGTGCATTCGATACGTTCGAATGTGCATTCCATACGTTAGACTGTGAACATGTAAACGCAAATTCTGTTCTTAGAGATTTAATGATGAATGTGTGCACTTTTTCAGTCAGCTATGACGGAGCGATGGCACCTCTACCTGTTCGTTGTTATCAGAATTTTCGGAGTATACCTCAGGAACACGGTCATCGAAGCGGCCCTGTCAAAAGCGTCACCTCCGGATGATACAGGTACTGCAGACACACGCAAAACTAGACATCGCATTGTCTTATACTATAGACATAGCTGTGATTTTCTACTTGTTACATTGTATTGCCCCCGTAACAGTGTTTTTGGCCTGTGTGTATGTGTGTGTGTCGGTATGTGTGTGTGTGCGCGCGTGTGTATGTGTGTGTGTGTGTGTGTGTGTGTGTGTGTGCGCGCGCGTTTAATATTGTGAGTGTGTATGTATATATTGGTGATGGAATGTTTCATAGCTGAGCTTGCAATTGTGGAAATAGATATGGGTTGTTATTTTTTCAAGAAATTGACCAAGGAAATCACATTTCACCAAGGCATGAGATGTTCGATTCTTTTTTCTTGTTTTGCGCAGGCGCAGTGATGGGTTTGGGAGCGATGGTCCTCCATCTGACGCAGATCGTCTCTCCACCAATCAGCGCCTACATTCTCGATCACGTGGGTTACCGGTTTCTAGGAGTTACAGGTGCCACCATGACTGCCATGGTGGCGGGGTTCATACTTTTAACTAAGGACGAGTTTAGATAATGACACGAGTAACTGAAATAAAACGCATGAATGATTAATAATTGAAAGAATTAATAAAATATAATGAACACCATTGCTTAACCATTATACATGGCGCAAAGATTGGCAACAGCTAATTGACAGTATCACGACACTAATCTAAGTTTATCATGAATTAAAAACTCCATAATATTATAGACAATCGTATATGACTTACATAGTTGATCAACGATCGTGCACGGCACAAAGTTCGACAACGGCTATTAAACAGTATCACAAAACTAGTATGTCATAAATCAGAAACTACAAAATATTACAGCGTATATGAGTTCTCAGGTATTTTTTATTCAGGTTTTTATTCATGTTGTCAGGTATTTATTTATTAATTTTAGTACTTGTTTTCAGGTACTTATTCATTTTTGTCAGGTATAAATGGTAACAGTTTACAGACGGTGCAAAATAATTTTGACAAGTGGAGTTATCGTCATTTATTGAGGGAGAGTAACACGCCAACTGTGCTGAAAGAGAGTGCTGGCATTATGGTAAATATATGCTTGTAGCGTTACAATTAATACGGGAAAAGATGTCTTGAGGTTTATGGACTGGCAATTAAAACAAATATGGTAACGGAACTTAATACATAGCTGGGTATATTTCATAACATTTTCTACGGAATGTAATAAAATTATACAAATAATATACAATACATCGCAATACAGTCACTGTGGTATTGTCATTCATTCATTGTGCAGCAGCATTGTTACACCGAACGACCCGTCACATCTAACCTTTGCACATCTGACTGCAAATGTAAGTTTGAAGCTATCTAGTGAATATATGCCTACCGTAATAATATACAACGAATACCACTCATTCATAGCTGTACAATCCGACGCACAACAATTTTTTTGCCACGACAAAAGTGCAGCACCTTTTGTGTACTGCTTGCGCAAACATCTACCTGCCAAGAGTTGATCTTTGATCCTTGCCCTTCCGTTAACATATCCGTACATTGTAAGCACAGGTTGAGCAATGCGTGCCGGAATATGCTAATAACTCATTGTAGCATACATTTTGAGAAAATAAGCACTTTGTGAAGTTAATAGCCAGCATGATCTCCAGGAAGAAGATAGATATTTCAAACGGAGTATCAGTAAAGAATGGGGGAGGCAGACTACCTGATAAACAATCCACAGGAGACAACCAGCACGAAATAGTCGAGCAGACGAAAAAAAACAGGAAACATCTGATGACCATCATACTCGTGAGCAGCGTACTACACAGCACGTGTGTGACTATGAAGAAGGGGGCCTTGCCGGTAAGGGTCGTCTTATTCCGTATTTGTAGAATGTAATCATGTTACTTTTCAAATTTCGTCAGTTTTTACTTCTTGTCCGAAAATAACCATTTAGACGACGTTTTACATTCAATATCTGCACGAAGATTTCATGCAGTTATTAAATTGTATTGAGAGCTTCATGTTTGTAAGCATAACGTTGATAAAGAATGAGTATGTATTTATTCAAGTATATGTGTGTAACTGCCTTGTTCCAACTCAGATCGCTCGTCGACTAACTGACCTTTGTCATTTCATGAACAACTTGTTCAAACAGTCACTATGTAGCAAAGTCCGTACTTGTTTGCGTGACGCGCGTGCGTGTTTGTGTGTGCGTGTCATTTATGTGTGCGTGCATGCATGTGTATCGTGTGTGTGCGTGTGTATGTATGCGTGGTGTGTTTATGTGTATGTGTCCATGCGCGTACCTGAGTGTGTATGCGCATGTATATGTGTGTGCATGTGTGTACCTATGTGCGTACGTGTCTTTGTGTCTGTGTGTGTGTTGTATGTGTGTGTGTACGTGTGTGTTTGTGTTTAAGTGTATTTTGTGTGCGTATGTGTACATTTGTGGGGGCGTTCGTATATATATATATATATATATATATATATGTGTGTGTGTGTGTGTGTGTGTGTATGTGTGTGTGTGTGTGTGAATGTGTGTGTATGTATGTATGTGTGTGCGTGTGTGCATGTGTGTGTGTGCGTATGTGTGTGCATGTGTGCGTATGTGTGTGTGTGTGTGCATGTGTGTGTGTGTGTGCGTATGTGTGCGTGTTTGTGTGTGTGTGCGTATGTGTGCGTGTGTGCATGCACAGTCTGACAACCAAGCTGAATACCACATCCTCCATTTACAGTATCTTGCCAAGCGTCTAGAGATCAGCAATACGCTGTGGGGATATCTCATCACTACTACAGCCCTGCTGCAGTTCCTGGGAGGACCGCTATTCGGCAGGTTTGGCGACGTGTACGGAGGGCGACTGTCACTGACGGTGTCGTGCGTTGCCATGGCAACATCGGCGGCCATGTTGTCTGTCTGTAACTCTTACCCTGGTCTGCTCTTGTCAAAAGTTCCTTTAGTTTTCTCCCACGTTCCGACAGGTAAGACAACGCTAACTTTGTTTAACACTAGTTCACATTTTCCACAGGGTAACCTATATCCGTTGTTTTAGGAATATCAACTATTATAACATTATCAAAATTCAGCAAATATTGCAAACTATTCAAATATTTCAATTGCAATAATACTTGATATCCCTAAATGCCCTGTTTTTGAAAACAACGGATATAGGTACCCTACGGATAAAGGTTAAATAAAGTTATTACCTTTGGGAAGGATGTTCACCTCCAATGGGGACGATGATTTTTTTTGTTATGTATATGTTTTTCGCACCTATAACCCAATGACAATGTCCTTTCAATAGATTTGTATTCAGTTTTGTACGTAGGTAGTTATTGACGTCCCGAAGATACATGGCGATTTTGAGCCTCCTGCAACATTAAGATGTTAAACAGAAGTGATTTAAAATCCTCACTTAAAATACTGAAAATTTGTTATATGCTTTAGTATTTAATATCCATATTTTAAAAATTGCTTATAAGAAAAGTATATTATTTTTTAACTTAACCAAGTTTCCTCCATTTAACAACTAAATGACCTTTAAACTTTTCCCTTTGCCCCAGCGCACCAGATGGTTATCTCTGACGTCACCGATGACGCGTCCCGTGCCGTAGAGCTGGGCGCGTTACGGGTGTCCATGCCAGTCGGTAATATGATCGGGTCAGCGCTTGGGGGAATCCTCACAGAGACATATGGGTAAGAAACGCCTTATTTTCTTACAAACTTACAATTGTGGACATTTTAACAATGCCGTCATAGTACCGGCTGTTTGCTACACTGATAACATGTACTAGATAATAGTATTAGCTGCATCCCATTGTCCTTAGGTCTAATCATACACTATACAGTTATTCAAATACATCATTGATACTAATGGTAATGGACCGATCCTAATCGAACGCCATATCGAACGAATAGAACCAGGTAGAAACCCTATTCTATTTCGAACACCTCCTTCAAAAACAGAAATGACAACAGACAATGGACCCTTCCAGCCGAACGCCATATCGAACAAATAGAATGCCCTGTTCTATTTCGAATACTCTAATAATATACTATTAATATACTATCCTTTGTTCTCCTTGCTCTCTTAACAGAACGACCACCACATTCCTGTTCACCGCCATGTTGTCCTGTGTGTCCGCTGTGCTCGCTTGGATGTACATTCCGGTACAGACAAAACAACGTAGAGACAAGAGAGTGTCTCCAAAACGTAAGCTGATACATCAATATCAACGGTTGTATATTCTTTGGTCTTAGAGCTTAGGGATGTAGCCCCGGCTGCGATCCGTTCCGGTGGACTGCCGGATACCACAGGGTACCCTCTTGGAGTGTTTATTGGTAGGTGAAGGCGTCTATTGGTCGCCGAGTCCTGACTTGATTTTAACTGCGAGTTTAAAAAGGGTACGGGGACCCGGCCGTTCCCCAAAATAGCCCTGTAGCCACAGGATGTCCCGCGGGACCAAGTGTCCCACAAAAACAACTCGTAAACTTTTTCCCAGAACTATCGTAGAGTGGAACTTGTTATCACCAAGCACAGTAGGGGCATCTTCTCTGGATAGTTTTAAAGAACGTTTGCAGATAGATGTGCAAAAGCTAGGTGTGACGGATCATTCAGTGTAATATAACCAGCTGCTGCCGCACCGCGTGCCTGCGAAGCTGGTGTGTTACGCCGAAGGGCGGTTATACCGGCTATATAGATACAGATACAGATGGGACCCTTTCCATACAACGTTCAAAATCGCTAACTCTCCGCTTCTCTAACGATTCTGTCTCCCGACATTTGATTCGAGATTAGGTGCCATGCTGTATTTTGACTTTAACTTCTTCAGATGCAGTATCTTTGTTCAACAACCAACACACATTTTTTGTTCACACTTTAAGAGAGAGAAATCGTCAACTTCCGCGAGATCGCGAGACTGCTGAAGATCCCTGCTGTGGCCCACCTTCTTGGCATGAAGTTTGCGTTCATCTTTGCGAACATGATCATACTGAACTCCTACCCCATCATCGTCAGGGACACGTTTGGGATGGGGCCACAGGAGGCCGGGATCTTTGCAATGTATAACAGCATGGTTGCTGTGGTAGGCTTGCTTTCTTCTTCTTTTTGTCTATTGAGTTTTGCTCAGCGCAACGCCAAGAGACCGCATCTTGCCACCGAACTACTAGTATGTTGATGGTAGCAAGGCCAAGAGACCACTTCTAGGCAATGAACTAAGTTGATGATGGAGACAAGTTGAAGGGCGTTAAAGATGTAACAGAAACCAGACCGCGCCAGGTTTAGTCCATTAACGTTAATCCTATCATTTTTCTACCCTCTCCAGGTATTTCAAATGGTCGCGATCCGTCCGTTAACCAGGCGTTACAGGGACTTCCATCTGACGTTATTGTCTTCTCTGGTGCTGACGTCGTCCTACGTCATAGCTGTGAGCTCATTCTAACAAAATCTATTCCCAATGTCTTGTCCTAATTGTCTTATCTAAATGATCAAGCGTTATAGTTTCAATATAGTAACAAGAACAGGACTATTTGCTGCTTGATGGCAATAGAGCTTATATTTCAGCGGACTATAAAAACTGTCTCAAAGGGATGATTAAATCGTTTCAGCCATCATTCGATCGAATGTACCATCTACGTGTTCGTTCGAATGTGTGGGCAAATTCCGTTCTTAGAGCGCGCGTTCGATGTAATCATCCACCACTGCGACGCAAGTGGTTTTGCACTCCACTTAAGTGTGGATTCGTTCATCCTGATATAAAGATTGATACCTGTCATTTGCAGACCGTTATGACGGAGAGATGGCATCTTTACATATTCGCTGTCTCCAGAAGCTTCGGAGTAAACCTCAGGAACACAGTCATCATGGCGGCCTTGTCAAAAGCGTCACCTCGGGAGGATACAGGTACTGAAGGAATACGAAGAACTAACCATCGCACTGTCTTATAGGCTGTGATTTTCTACTTGTTGAACTGAATTACCTCTGTCAAAATTAAACGAAGCTATTTTTCAGCCATTGCGTTTTTTTTTAGTTTTGCTATGAGTCCGTAGTCAAATTTCTCTTTTCTTGTTTTGCGCAGGCGCAGTGATGGGGTTGGGAGCGATGGTCGTCAGCCTGACGCAGGTCGTCTCTCCACCAATAAGCGCCTATATTCTGGATCACGTGGGTTACCCGTTTTTAGGGGTTACAAGTGCGACTATCACTGTCATGGTGGCTGGGTTCATACTAAGGACTAAGAATGAGTTTAGATGATAACATAATTACCTGAAATGAATGAATGATTGAACGATTGAATGAATGAAATGAAGATAATGAACATCCCTGCTCAACGATCGTACGCGGTATAATGTTTGACAACAGATATTAATTACAAGTAGTACTTCAATACTCTCTTTATTGGTAATAGAGGTTATCACAACATGGTATCCATGTTCGATATGCATTGTTCATGAAATGCAGTTCCTAGTGCTTCTAATTAATTGAATTTTAGTGATAAGTTCTTGCTCAAGGGCTAATTGCAGTATAAAAAAGGATATAGAGGGAAAAAAGATACAGGTAGTGCAATATAATAATGTTGACAAGTGAAAATATCGTCATTTATTGAGCCAAAGAAACAGTTACTATTCATCTGTGTTGAGACAGTGACATCGTGGTAATATTAAGTATCTGCTTGTACAATTACTACAGAGAAAGATGGGTCCACGAAAATCCATGGCAGGGGAATTTACATTGCTGGGCATTATCCTACAACATTGTCTACAGAATGTAATAGAATTACATACACGCTATACAATACACCACAATATAATGATGTCATGTCTTTAAAGGAAAAGATAAAAAGAAAGAAACTCAAATGTTCATTTCTGTCGCGAACTCATTGATCCACTTTCAGCCAAACACTATTATGGACTGCCAGATCATTTACTGAAAGTACCACACACAAACACACGTTAACACACACACAACAAGAATCAAAAGTCAAACGAGTTAAGGGTTACATCGATGATGGTTAGACGTCCAGGTAATAAGACACACCAAAAAGCACTCACTCAAGCAACTGAGTATGATTCATAGCTAGGATATAAAGACTACTCTCCAACAAGAACTCTCCAGTGCCATTGACGAAAGACATCGGATGGTGTCTGAAACATCTAATCGTTTCCAAGAGTTAAGGGTTACTTATAGTCCAGGTGATTGGTGCAAAAAAATGCTTAAACTATGATAAAAGCATGAATCTTGGCATAATTATTCTGTACAACAATAGAAACAATTGTTTAGCCAAAAGAAACCTACTTTTACATGGCAACTGTTGCTAGGCAACCTTATTGCAACTATTAAACCTAAATGTGAGCTCAGTGAGATAATAAGATGACAGAGAATGAGTAAAACGCCCTCAGATAGTTGAATCGCTATTGAGATGACGTAGGCCACTATATATCTTGGGAATCATGTTTGTAGAGAATCGTCTTTCCATCTTGGGTTTCTTTCTTTCGGTTTTGAATGAAGTGTCTTTGCTTTTCTGAACAGCCTCTGATGCCGTTTCCTTTAGATAGGATGTAAAGCCGATATCGTGTGGGTTTTCAGAGTGTGCTTCATTTTCATACACATCGAAAAGAATCACCATGAAAATGCTCAGCAGTATGAACTGCATAACAACCTGGTACAAGAAGAAAACCAGCGGTCCGAGTATTCTATGCCCCGAGGACAGGGCGTCGAAGTCAAAACTACCCAACATCATCAGAAGAAGGCTTTGAAGACTGGAACTTAGGTTCTTATAGTCACTGATTTTTGACCCTAAAGTCAACGCCATCACTAGGATAAAAGCAAACAAAATGACAGCTACTGAAATCATGAAAGACATGAGGGGTTTGAGGGACTTTTTCATGGTCATAGACAAAGCGTGCACGTGAGAGTTGAAGCGTAGAAGGCGGATGAATTTTAACGTAGCGCAGCAGATCAGTAAGCCTTGTAGATAGGTGGAGATTTGGAACCAACTGACAGCGCTTTTGTACAGATGAAAGACGGAGTTGCCGTTCCTCCGCTGTTCTGCCACCTCGTCTATGATGTTCTGTGTGTAGAAGTAGATGACGAGGGTGCTGAAACCGATGGTGATGACCAGCAGCTCTACCCAGCTCCAGAACTCGGAGAGATACTCCAGTGGCCGTGATAAAAGAGACTTTCCTAAAACGCAACGTACAAGAAGATGAGCTCACTAAATCTGTTACTAATGACTTCTACGTGATAGAAAAACAAATCAAGCAGCTAGATAAATCCTTTTCAGAGTCAGACATTTTAGATTGTCTTCGGACTCCTGTGACTCCTTCAGTCACTGGTGAAAGATGTTATTTGAAACATCTTAGTCTTGAAAAAAAATACCTGGTGGTTTGACTCATTTTGCATTTCGAAATGTTCAACAACCTTAAAGTTTGCAAATGATGTCTTTGTTTCTATGCAGTGTAAACGAATTTCTTTGTAACATTTAAAGAGGGGTGGAGGAAACTGGTTATGTGGAGACTTCGAGCGAGCTCGCCGGAGTAAGTAAGTAAGTAAAGAGGAAAACTCGTGACTTTTAACGTACCTTCACGAAATACAAAGTAGAGTAGAAACAGCGCCAGCACCCCTCTCAGGACCAGAAGTAAGATGACGTCATGCTGTATGAGTCTAACGGTTACGATCTCCGAACTCTTGTAAACTCCCCCGAGATTGCTGAACTCCACAACCAGAGACACTACCGAAAACAGGTTCACGTGCGGGTTGTATAGGATAAGCTCGATGAAAACTGCGCGGCTGTTCTCGTCCAGCCAACTTTGACGTTTTAGAAATGTCATGGACTCGTCGGTCGTTCCTAGCCAAGCGATGTACCCGCCACTGATATAAGAGCCATGCTGTCCGAAATAAGGGACACCTGGAGACAACAACAGCAACCATCTAAACATTTACGACATTCAGTTTTACGACAGTTTACGACATTACGACATGCAGTTTTGCATCGCATGACAGGCGTAGACACGAGTATTTTGTGCGTTAATAATAATAATAATAATAATCATCTGGTGTATTTTGCCAGCCAGTAGGTACCCAAAGTATGAGTAATGAGGCTGTTTAACGTGGTCGAGGCACCTCCTCGAGCACGGGACCCCCGTTTTACGTCCCTCCCGGAAGACGATTTCGTGGAAAACTTCGTGAGGCTACAGCAATCCGGACGTCCTTGGTTGGTCCCCCAGCCAAGCACTATCCGGACCGCGCGTTGCTTAACTTCCGAGATCGAGGGATCGGGTGTACCAACGCGCCACGCGGCCGTAGCACAAGCTTTGTTATACAGCGCAGATATGTTTGATTCAGTCCCACCGATTCAGTCCCAACTTACCCTTATTCACGAGTGTGATGAGCTCTTAACGTGTAAAGTATATTTTCAAACCCATAACATCAAAACTTCCTAGGGATGCAAACTCAGGACCTCTAGCTATAATCTGAGGCAACTACCATAACCACAAGGCCACGTATGTCAACCACCTTACAGATGATAATATACAGTACAAGCTGGCAATTTCATGCCGAACTATATCAGCGTTGCCATTATGTTGGCTCTGAAAATTTAAAATTGGTATTCAGGGTAATCTCAGATTGTCGTAAGGCAGATTGGATATTCCAATCTGTCCTAGGCCAATCCGAGATTCTCCTAGGCACACATGGGAATTCCACTAGAAGTCGGACAATCCATATTTATGTATACATGTAGAATAGGACTCTAGGAAGAACAGTACCTGCGATGTATGTCCATAACAACCAAACAAATAAACCAGGTCTTACCGTCTGTGAGTGAAGCGTAAGTATACCTCCAGGGGCTCACGTTGTTCGCACAGTTGTGTAGTTCGCGAGATGTTTGTGAGCTGGATGAACTACAGACTGTGCCACCAGTTCCGTTTGCTGTTGTGTTGACAGGAACCCACTGTAGGGTGTAGTTCTGTGTATCGGCTACACTGAGTGTGTGCGGCACGCTACAACGCGATGTCACGTTCAGCATTTGATCGGGTGGAGCGCAGTGTTGTCCTAGACATGACAATTGCAGAAAACGTTGATGAGGGTTAGACATATATTTATTTATATATTTATTTCTGTAATCTTTATCCAGGGCGGTCCAAACTCAGTGCTCTTGCACTGCTTTTCAGTGGAGCCCTGCGTGTTACATAAAATTAAATTAAACATATACATCACAAACATAGGCAAACATAAATAGACAGCAATAAATGAAATGATTAAATAACAAAAGTAATGAAACTGATGTAACAATAATGCTAATCATAACAATAGATGCTGCTAGTGATGATGATATCAATACAAATAATGAATGAAAATAATCGTACGAAACTAATGAAAACAATAATAATGATAACAAAATAAATACTATCAAGTCGTCAGTTTCATTGAGTGGTCAGAGGTCAGGCTAGCCAAGCCCTGCATTTGATTTTAAAGGTAGATTTTGACGTGCAGGTTTTTACAGATGGTGGAAGACTGTTCCATGCAGTAATACCTCTATAAGAGAACTTGCGCTTCCCACATTCCAAACGTACAAGCGGCATCTTGTTAAACTATACGCCAAGTAGCAGTTACTCAACAGAGTCATTTGCGAAAGATGCTATCTGAAGAGTCTGACCGTTTCAAAAAAAATACAGCTGCTTGGTCAAAATTATAGGATTCTTAATGCAGGAAAAAGTAGAATATTCAAATTCCAACACCATTAAAAGACCTTATATATTATTGAAAGTTCCTCGTCCTAGTGAAACAGAATTGCAAACATTTATTTATTTATTTATTTGAACTTCACCATATGTATTTACACAAAATGGTAGGGAGGCAAAAACAGGTACTATATGACCTTTACTAGTTGCCTCCCGTGCAACTAAATTATACAATAATAGAAAAATAATCACAATGATAATAAATAATAACAATTGTACAATCAAATAATAATAATGATAAAAGACACATTAAAAGAAACAAGAGCTGGGCATAAGTGTATTCATTTCTGCAAACATTTACGTGGTGTGAAATGCACACAAAAATTAAGTGGCTTCATCAACGAAACTTTCTGAACTCACCTGGCCCCAATCGCACCTGCCGAAGCTGTACGGGACCAAGCGGGTAGGTGACCATGTCTGTAAGTAACATGGCGTCCGGACTGACTCTGCCGTTGTACCAGCTTCTCACGTGAAGGGCGGGCATCAACCCGGTTGTTATCCAGGTCCAAAACGACGGGATATCAGCGATCTACAACAATAAGGATTAGATTATTGTGCCACACAGAACACGTTCAATGAAATATGCATGTACTACGTAAAGCAACCTTTACTGAATATGCGGACGGGATCTTTAAACCGCCACCACTTCCTCGTGTCAAGAGAAACGCTGAAATGTCTAGGAACCCATACACCTAAATGCTGAAGGCTTGGTGATTCTTAATACACGTCAATGTCGAGTGAGCGAATGAGCGATCATGAGAGAGTGAGTGAATGAGTGACTGATCATGAGTAGCTGTGAGTTGGTGAATGAGTGAGAGTGGGTGTGAGTTGGTAGGTGATTGAGTGAGCGAGTGAGTGAGTGAGTTACTGGATGAGTTCCCACCTCAAAGAACCCAACGTCGCCAGTCTCCAGTATCTGCCTCCCGACATTTTGTGTCATGTAGAACGCCATGGGGCTCCGTTCCCCGTATGATGTTGCCATGACAACAGCGATGAAGAGACCGAACACCAGAACCTCCAGTACCGCGGCGCGCCTCTTGCGTTTCTCTGCGCTCTTCTGCCGCTGCTCAGCCAGAGTGGACTCGTCCAGGGGTGAGTCCAAGCAAGTAACAGAATCCTGCTGTATGGAAACCAAGTCAAAATCATCAGTTAAGCGACAAAAATCTTTACTTTTCACCAATATCCTACTTCAGTGCGCCTCTTGCGTTTCTCTGCGCTCTTCTGACGCTGTTCGGCAAGAGTGGACTCGTCCGGCGGTGAGTCCAGGCGACCAGTTAAAGATAGCCTCCATAGCAGGCTCTCTATGGCCTTTTTTGGCACTTTTGCTGGCCATTTCTTTTTGTACTGGGTCGCTGATTGCTGGCCTCTCTGATAGCCGGCCATTTTAGAATGGCCGGCTATCAGATCAGAGAGGCCAGCAATCAGCGACCCAGTACAAAAGCAAAGGTGCCAAAAAAGGTCATAGAGAGCCTGCTATGGAGGCTAAGTTAAAGATTCCTGCCGTAAAGAAACCAAGTTACCTATGTGTCCTTAGAGGAGACGAGTGTCTACTTATCATTTGAGTAGTGGAAATGTTTTTATTTTACCAATACCGTATAACTTTTGGCATCAATTAATTTCTTTGTTCTTTGAAATTCATAGATGCCCAATTCGTTTTAAAATTTGATTTTCCTATACCATCTGACAATACAAGAAAATAAACATTATTTTCCCCTGCTTTCTAAGTACATTTTTCAGAAAAAAACTATGAAATACGGTTTACAGATAGTTAAGGTAATCTCATTGCTTATCTTAACTCAAAGCCAAGCCCAGTGTTGTCAGGAAGGTAACCCGTTATCTGACCTAGTTGTTAGTAACCTACAAAACAACTCAAACGCACCTGTATCGTCTGTACACCATAAGATTCTGGTCTCTCTCTCCAGAGGTACCGCTTCCACCCTGACGCTGTCTGCCATCGCATCGCCAATGGTATCGGTGTATTCGACATCATCTTAGACTGGTAAAATACAAATCAAAGATTTCAAGACATATTACTATGTTCGTCGATGGCGATTAGACACCTAGGTAATTAAAGGCCAAAAAGCAGCTACTCAAGCAGCTGGATATGATTGGAAACGGTCAGTCGACGTGCAACACCTTCCAGCAAAATTCGCCAAGCCACTCTTCAGTGTCACTGACGAAAAACAACGGATGTTGTTTGAAACGTCTGACGGTTTCCAAAATCATATCCAGTTGCTTGAATAACTGCTTTTTGGCATATATTACAATCCTTATAGGACTAACTTGTTTCTAGTTAATTCTTGTTTGCGATTTCCAGATTCATTATAACAAAATGTAGGTATGGCAGAAAAATCCGCACCTCGGGTGTGCCGGACGGAAGGAACTCTTCACCAGGCTCCAGAGGTTCTGCGGCAGGCTCGTCATCTTCGACAGGCGTCTGTTTTGTTTTAAAATTTTTAAAAAAACTATCATAAAAACTTTCACTTAGAGGTATACCTCTGTGTAAACTTGTATAAAAGGTATTTTTATTCACAAAAACATATATGCTACAAGAGATGATACCTCTGAAATCAAAGCGAAAACGATAGCCACAATGAGCAGCTTGAAGGGCTGCATCAAGAACAGGTCGGTCACGAATGACGTCAGAAAGGTGACGAGCCAGGCCTCCGCCTTGGCCCTGCCGAAACTCAGGGTGTACAGCACGGTGAAGAACGCCGCCACGAAACTGGCCGACCACACTAGCACCCAGCCTGTAGGGAAACATTAACAGCAAAAATTTGAGAGGGATCTCATACCAGTTTTGCTCACTGAAGAGTTATTCTTGTATCGGTCGTGACAGAGAAGACAGACGCTATGGACAAACAGTATGTATAGGCTTATTGTACCGTGCAAATTCCTCTAGTTCTTTTTCAATGAACAGTGGACCACGGCTTAACGTCCACACAAGCACCTAGCCTGTTGGACAACATCATCAGGAAAGGCAAAGGTTAACTGTGTAAACCATTACACTCTGCTCATTCTCATCAACAAAGTGGGGAGTAAGAGTAACCAAGCTTGTCTACCCATTTATACACTGGGCACGTATACGAAGGTTTGGACATGAAGTGAGGATGGCACATAATGAATGGCATTGAACTGAATCCCAGAAGGAAAGAATAAAGTCCAGAGGACAACAAATGACCTTTAAAAATGTGGAACTTGACTGTCATAAGCAATGGCCATAATTAAATAGATGGGCGAAGAAAGGTACAACCTTTGGGGTACAATACAATATCATTTAAACAATAGTAATACCGTAGCAAAGAGTTAAAAAGAGGAGTACAATTAAGAATATACCTATATAGACAGTCCACCAGGGTAGCGATGATTTGACCTTTCGACGATCATCAGCCCCTTCCTCCTTTGCCTTCTTGTCGGTTTTCTTGGCGCCCCGCGGACCGGAGTTACGGAACAGGAAGGCGATGAGAACATTTACAGGTAGGATGATGGCTGCACTCTGTACGCCGATCATGATCTGGAACCATATTGAAATAAATGCCATCTTCTACTCATATACTCTAAGATTATTCATTATTAACGATTATTACACCCGGAAGAATAGAATTTACATGTAAATTGTACATTCTAAATCCAAATGAACTAACAAACAAACATAAGTAGTTCCCAGACGGACAGTGAATCTTTCTCAAATGTTTCTCTTAAACACTGTATCCAGCATCAAAATTAAGTTTCAAAGCATCACTAAGTACTTCGTACTTCTTAGCGTTTCTCTGCAGTCGTAGTAATTATGTACAACGCTAACGTGCAATTGCATTTATTTACTTACTTATGAATGTTAAGCAAGACATTGGCGTCTTGGCTTGTTTATTTTCATATTAATGTTTTTCTTCAATAAAATGTGAAAATAAAATAGTTCGGCATTTCTATAATTCTTTGTACCTGTGGCAATGAAATAGGCGGGTTGATCTCCATCCCAGCGAATCTGATTGGTTCTGGCGGCTCAAAGTCGTCCCCGCGGCCGAAGAACATGATGTTGGTGAGCATGGTGCTGTAGAGCAGCGTCAGGCAGCAGGACAGGCGCTGGACACGGGTGAACGGGCTCCGGGCAGGGCGGCCAACCACCGAGAACCACATGTGGCCGTCGTTCATGTCCCTGGTGAACAGAAATCTCATTAATCAATATCATCCATTCGTTGTGTCATTCATTCATCTACTCGTCTATTCATTCATCCATCCATTCTTTCATTCATTTATTTATTCCCCCTGCTGGTTTTTCCAGGCGTCCTTGAGTAAATTTCTTCTAGACAAACAGCAGTAGCCATGCATCAGCAGGTAATGATGTCGATAATTGGCTGATTGATTAAATGATTGATTAAGTGATTGATTGATTGATTGATTGATTGATTCAAATTACTTCTCTACCTTGCACTTTTGGCCAGGAACAAGTTGCGAAACTTCTTCAGGTCCTCAGGTACAGCCCTGGGGAGGATCCGGTGAACCTTCCCGTCATCCTCCTCCACAGACAGCCATCTACATGAAACACATTTCTCTAAGATTACACAGAAAGTTGGCGCGCAGAAACAATAGAGCCCAACACTCTACCAGAAACGCCATACACACTACCGACTCTGAATTTACAAGGGTTGATTTAATGAGATGTATGTTTCGTACCATGTTAAGGACTCACCTATTGCACAGAAAATACGCTGTGTTGTTTCTTGCCCTGTTCGTCACCACAATCTGGCTCAAAAACCTGTGAAAACACATCACAAACTGTACACTGCCATATCATAAAATAGCTTATATCACTGAAATTTGTTATATGATGTCTGTGTGAGGGTTGAGATTGATTTCTTACAAAAATGTTGATTTTACTGGTAGAGATCCCTAATGGAGATTCTGTCTAGAGACCACATAGCTATCTTAGGCCACAGCAAGTAAATTTTATGGATGACATCCTCTGCAGACTGCAAAAATAGTGCGATAGGGTGAAAAAAAACAAGATGGGTAAAGAAAACAAGATGGCTACATTTTCAAAAATAGACACCATATAGCTGTAATGACTGTTGTAAAAAAGAATTAAAGGGACAAAACATGGTATCAGAGCCAACAAGGCATCTACTGGTGTGGTAAAAGTGACAATAGTGACTGACATCACCTACGAAGTTGGTAACCACACTCATAGCTTCCATAATGGTGTCACTTTTACAACTATCCAATAAGTTTCATTTCTACAACTACAGTCCTGGGTTCCTCGCAAGTGTCACTTCTACAAGTACAAGTATTACGCTACAACATACTATATTTGCTCATTTTGGTACTTTATCGTCATGTTTACCATCCCTGCAGAAGAAAAAAAATCTTGTTTTTTTTTCTGAAATCAGGCGAAAATTAATGAGCGCGCTGATGTCATCCATAAAATTTACTTGCTGTGGCCTTACACCATGTTTATTTAAAAATTCCTAATGTACTAAAATGTTGTAAGAATGTTGTTATTGGTAAGTATCCTGCCGAATTCTACTACTTGTTATCCTCAGATCTAGAAGGGCTAGCCCTAGAATTTGCAATAAAATTTTCATCATTGGTGTAGGAAAAAAAAGACTCACCATCCCGGACTGTAGCCTTTATTATTGTGCCACACGCGCAGATGGGAGAGCTCTCCCAACGGTTCTTCTGTAGACAGGAGAAACGAGTCCACGCTTCCCTTCTCAAACAGAACCCGCTTTTCGTCCCGCAGTTTCAAGGGGATACTCTCGTTGGTGAGTCCGCCGAGGACTATTGTTACCTACGAAAGCATTACACAAATCAGTTTTAAACGTCTTAAGGTTAGGCATCTGGGTAATAAATAAGACACGCCAATTAGCAGCTACTTAAGCAACTGGATACAATTTTCCAAAGTAGTCATAACCAGTTGCATGAGCAATTGCTATTTGGCAACATCAGTTTTGCCCTAATTTATTTCCAAACCGGGTCTTGATATTTGTGATAGAGCATTCTAGAGCGAGATTTCGACAATCCCGCGACCTAACTACCTAACACTTACCCTGGCCCATGCCAGTTTTCTTTGGTCAAGTTAATCCGGCCGAGTTGGCAAAGGGTCGAATTGTTATGATCCCTCCACGGCCACTATGCATCAACACAATTGCTCGTGAATGTTTGAATTGTACCACAACAGAAGAAAAATCATTCGACAACTACCTCAGCAGTTGTCCCAGCATTCCCCCGGAAGCCGGTGTACACAGTGATGGCGTACTGACATTCCTTCCGTGGGTTCAGAGTATGACCCGGAAGTATTCCCACTCCAGCCTATTCCAAATAAATGACATCAACTGTTATCTATTTCTATCAAAATGGTATTTTCGCACTGTTTCAATATTTTTGAGAAGCATTTCGTGCAATGAAAGGAATCTACCTTTGACGTTTTACATGTAATGCTAAGGAGGGCACGATATCTGCAGCACCCTATAGCAAAATCGCTGATAGAATAGACTATATTTGAATAAATATCAACCTTGAGTAAGTCTCTTCTGTCCGCCTTCCTTGTTAACAGTATTCCAAACAGGTACAGCGCGAACACTGTAAGAACCAGAACCATTCCGGCTGGATTCTCCAGGACGTTTGCGGACAGCGCCTCCGCGATGTTGAGCGGGTTCGGCGGAACAAAGCCGGCAAACTTGGTCAGGTGATCACACCGGCAGTGAATATGCGTCATGTTGGTCAGCGGGCCGACCTAGAGCGTGGGAGAATCAAACGTTAATGATGTTGGTAGATTTTGATGGAAATTGACATGACAGAACAAAAATGGATACGGTTTGCAGCAATAGAAACGTTCTATTTTACTCCGTTGACCTGAATTCAACAGGTCAACAAAGACAAAAAAGCATGATCGGCCGTGCATCCAAAGAGAGTGACGTATTGTCAAGTGCCGTAAATTTGAGGACCCGTTAACGTCTATTTTATATTTTTCTTGCCAGCATGCTATGTTGGAAATAATTTTCCGAATTGATGACATTGCTTAGTAATACTATGGTGTACCTTTGGTGTCACAAGTTTGTTCCTATGTATCATAACCAACATTCCTTGGCAATCAAGGGTTTTATACATCAAAAGTGTTTTTTTATTAACGTAGGAATCATTAGTAACGTAACAAAAGCACATACTTCGCACCCATCGCTGTGCCACAAGTGGACTTCTTCGTCGAAGTAAACGCATGATGACTCAAAGACGGTCAAAGAAAAATCGATGATTTCTTCTTCATTTAAGTCCAAATCAGAGCCAAACTGCACCCCTGTGGTGATACAAAGGGGCTCAACATCATTAATTGATACCTTCATATTTGTATACTGACTAGCGGGTTACTAGGCTACCGAATGTAAGCAGAAGTGTTGGCTGTACTACCAACAGAAACTGGTAGGTGGCGCTTTTTCTGCCTCAGCATAAGCAGGAATTAGAGTGGCAATCATATACTTATGAAGTCGAAATATTTCAATTAGTTGCAAGAATACAAAAAGGGTAAAAAAATAAAGGATGTGCGACTAACAATATACCACTTTTAGAGTATATTCAGCCTTTCAAAGTCCTGTTGTATTATTGTATTGTTGAAATAGGTAGATAAACAAAATTACCAATGCCAAATTTTGTTAGATTCCCGACGTCATACTCCGTGATGTCCACCTCCTCTCCATGTAGCAACCATTGGTAGGGACTGGAGGTGAGGTTCGTTCCGTTGATCCACGGAACTGAGGCTATCTGGTCTTCAGAAACAGGTAGTGTGGCTGTCCAGTTGAAGGCGTCTTGAGTAGGTACACAGTCTTTGCAAAGAAACAGCGAAACGTCTTGGGGGAATCGGGTGGAGTTGAAGGCGAGGTTGAAGCCCAAGGTTGACTGCTCCTTTCCGACGAGAAACTCGAATACCTGAAGAATATGTAAGGTACATTAACAAATAAATGAAACTACTTTATTGTAGCTTTGTGCCCTAACTGTGTTAGTAAAGCCTGCCTGACCAAGAACTAGACCTAATTTTTTTACACTGAAAATGAATCAATCCACTAAAAGACATCTGGTGATATGGGAAGAACCCAAAACGTACGCATAGTACTTGAGTGAAGTATAAAAGTATCCAATGCCATGTAAAATGTACTGACGACAAATTTGAACAAGGCAATCTGAAATTAATTAATTGCTTCACCCCTTCGAAAAGGACAAACTTTAACACAACATTGCAGTCTGCAGGCAGAAGAAACACACACACACACACAATCAGCTGGTAAGCAAACTTACTGTCAGGTTGCCGAGTGATACCGACGCCTTGAAGACATACAAGGATCCTTCAAGACTCTCGTTACCCCGTCTGGTTAATATGTCGATGGGTTCACTCAAACCGGAAACCGGAAGTGTCCGGTTGCCACATTTCACCCCCAGACCTGTGACGTCAGTACGGATCTCCTGAGAGTTGTTGGAGTACTCGAAAGGGTTGAAGTTGGACTCCAAGAACTGTAAGAAGCCATTGAAAATATGTCTAAATAGAATTTTTTTTAGATCCGAGCAACCTTAAAGCTCTGCCTCCACTGACATTTTAATTAGTTATCAAATAGACAAAAATTTTACGGGTCTTGGTGGTAAATGTTGACACATACGTGATGGCACACTGGCACGACAAATCCGTGAGTGTTTTTGTTAAAATTTTGACGGGTTTGCCTCAAGACTCGGCTGGGCCATTCCACCACGGAAAGCCACGTAAAGTGCCTCTCCGAGGGGAAAATGTTGGGGGCATGGCGGGTACGAACATGTTTTGAGGTTAGCACTACCAGTTACGCCACATCGATGTCACCTAAGGGACAAGTCACAAAAGTGCTGTGGTGTTTGAGAAGAAATAAAAATCGTGACAACGTTACCTGGATCCCAACATCCTGGTTTCCCATGCAGGAATCACCAAGCAGGTCCGAGAAGGAAGGAACTCTGACCAGACAGTCGCTGTCCCCTCTAACAAGGTACACTCTTCCCGTGAACCTCGTCCGGTTCTCCCGCTTAATCCTTAGATGCAACTGATAGTATAACCGATTTTAGCATTTAATAAAAATCTAACAATCATCTTCCCAAAGATGATGCTAACTACAGTGTATAGAAAGACGGTGTGAATTTTGAGAAATAAAATTCTTCAAAGTCCGTTGAGCCAGACCTGGGGCGTCTTTTTGTGAATCAAAGAATACCAAAACCTCTACGACCAGAATAAGAAATTGATAACTGCAAACTACATATTACTACAAAAGAATGAGTAATAGAAAAAAGAAGAATGATGGCGTTAGTTGGCTTTATGAATATAGGTACACAACGAATAAAGGTCAACTAATGTCACCTTTGATAAAGAAAAATCGGCGTAGATTTCCTGATCCGAGAATTCCGGCATCAATTTGTTCAGATAGATGTCGTCCATGATGTCCAGGGCTTGGAAAGATATCGTAGTGGCCTTTTTATTCTGCAACGTTAGACACATTGCTACATTAAGTTGTTACACTGAAAGAGAGTGCCCATGTATAAAAAAATCTTTAACCGGGCACCTAAAAAGACAAGGTCAGCAGGCGGATCAAGAAAAAAAAGGCTTGACCGAATCACTGAGATAACTGGAAGAGAGGAACTTCCAAGCAGTCAAGAAAATGGATGAGGAGAGAACAGGATGAAGTGCGTTTAAAAATAGGCCAGCAATTTACAGGCCATTGGCCAAAAGGATAGAAAATAAGAAGATGTCTGAAAGAGAAAGATGCTGTAATGGGAGACTGCGGTGCCTAGAGTGCAGTGATTGTGAGGAGCAAGGGAGCGGCACCTGGTTTAAACGTTTAAAGAATATGCGCAACACATGTAACGAAAAGTGTAAAGTACTAAACGTTAACATGGCTAACTCACGTAGGCTAGATTGGAGGAGTAAGCATTGTCCTCCAGCTGTTCCTTCTCAGCCATTGTGCTTGAGGCTGACAACACGTTCACGGACCCTGAGCAAGAAACCGGTACACAATTAACAAATATCGTTCCTGCTTCGTCTATACCCTTAACGATGCTAAATGTGAGTGCAAATCTCTAAATATTGCATTGATGTAGTAAAGAATGTATACATTTGAGTATATTCAGGATGAACTAGGGATTTTTAATGTAACACTATCTTGACTGCGTTTCGAACACGCAACATATGCATGCATATGTGTCAGGTAATGACGTACGTACGTGTCTGTGTGTGTGTGTGTTTGTATGTGTGTGTGTGTGTGTGTGTTTGTGTGTGTGTGTGTGTGTTTGTATGTGTGTGTGCTTGTGTGTGTGTTTGTGTGTGTGTGTGTGTGTTTGTATGTGTGTGTGTGTGTGTGTGTGTTTGTGTGTGTGTGTGTTGTGTGTGTTTGTATGCATTGGCTTACACGTGTATACGTGTATACGTTTGTGCGCACATGTATGTATGTGCGTTTGCGCGTACGTTTGCGTGTATGTACGTTCTCGTATATTTGTTCCTCTAAGTACGTGTTTGTGTGTGAGAAAGACTGTGTCAGGGAAAGAGTGTATGTGTGTGTGTGTGTGTGTGTGTGCGCGCGCGTGCGCGCGTGTGTGTGTGTTCTCTTCATATAACCGTCTTTCAATGAACAACATATAGCTGACTGACCTGACATCATCACGGCTGACATTTTGTTGATCTCTTTCATCGAAGTCTCCTCTAGTTTTTCAGCAAGTTCCTGTGTTTTGCTGAAGGCATCCTTTATGTAGTTAGCTGCCAATACCTAAACACAAGAATATCTTTAACTTTTTCATGGTTCTTAAAATGAAAAACAAACACACACACGCACACACACACACACACACTCACACATCCATGCACACACACACACACACATACACACACACACATACATACACAGACACACACACACACACACGCACACACATCCATACACACACACAAACACACACACATCCATACACACACACACACACACACACACATCCATACACGCACACACACACACACGCACACACACACACATGCACAGACACACTCACACAATCACACATCCATGCACACACATACACACACACACATACACACACACACATACATACACAGACACACACACGGACGCGCGCGCACACACACACACACACACATGTACCTGCGATTTTCCGGACACCATTTCAGGAATACCGGTCGCCAGGAAGGTGGAAATGGTCACACCGTTGATGCTCTCTACGTCATCTATAGCCACATATGACAACCCTTCCACTATCTTGTCAACAACCTGTAAAAATGCAAAGTTACAAATCAATGACTCTAACGATATAAGAACCAATCTCACCAAGTTGTTTAAAAGTGGCCTTTGTAATATTGAAGCAGTACGTTTAACACTCAAACGAAAACTTCGAAATCATTGTAAAAGGAATGTAGTCTAAAATGTTGATGGATATTAGATGCATTGATAAAGATGTGAATCTTGCAAAGATATTAATTGGGTGGTTGGTTGATTGGTTGGTTAGTTGGTTGGTTGGTTGGTTGATTGATTGATTGATTGATTGATTGATTGATTGACTGAATGTGGGTTAGCGTTGTTGACTTAAAATCTGGAAGTTTTGAAATGAAATCCCGAGGACATTCTAATGTTTCGTCCTTAACAAGGAATCATCTTCATTCGAAATGGGTACGTAGCAAAGTAGATATAGTAGAAGCCAGTTAATTGCACAACGGATAATCGCACACTTCTGTTAATTGCACGAAATCCCAAAATCCCGTGGTGGTGAAGTCCAACTTAATAACTTCGCTTTGTAGCACCATTCGGATAATTGCACGAAATGCACTGGCAAATGGGGTGTGCAATTAAGTGGCTTCTACTGTATCAATATACAGATCTGTCAACAGCAATTACCTCAATCGTATTTTCTCCTCTAAATGCCAAAACCCCAGTCACAGCCGAGGCAAATATGGAGCCTTTAAACGCGGTATGTAAGTCTCCTAAGGCGAGTGTTCTGAAGAAGTCACCATCCGGGAAAGGAAAGAAGGTATCCAGGTAGCTCTGGAGCTGGGACATTGTCGGTGGATGTATCTGCAACAAATTCCTTCGGTACAGTGATATGGAATTACAAGATCCTTATGCAATTGGTTGAACATGTTGTGACAAGCTCTATAAGCATAGTAACCTGACAGTACCCCCTAGAAAAAACAAGACCCACTAGAAAAAAATTACCCACTTCAATCGGTGGTAGGTCAAACTCAGTATACCGCCCGTCTACAGAGGTGGCACGAACGGTTAACAGCAGCAAGCCGGCAGCAAGGTCCACCAAAGGCGTGTAAGGAACCTAGAAGGAAACAGTAATTGTAGCGACATGTTAATTCAGATCTTCAAGTTCATGGACAATGTCCTGAATAAAGTCTAAAGACTAAAGCCTACAGTCTAATTTACCTTAACAAGAAGAGTAACTATAGACAGTGGTTGCTTTGCAAACTTAACAAGAGCTGTATACCATTAAAAAATCTGAATCGCAACATGTCCAGAACACGAAATATCAAAACTGGACGTTCCGCTGCAGTGCCATAATAAGCTGCTAGGAGACCCAAAATCGAACCATTTCGACCTCTTGTCATGCAAGACTTATTCGCATACAAAATATCAATATAAATTATAACTAGCAGTGAATTGATATATTGCATTGCAAAAGAGATCTAGTTGGAGTATAGGTTTATCTTAACTATGAATTAATATGCAAAAATGGGAGGAAGATAAATTTTTGGTAGTCCAAGGGAAACAAGGGTAAGACAAGGCTATCTGGATATGAACTTGACCTCACCCATTGCGTAGATGCTGTAATAAAGATCCTGTTGTCATGGGGAGGGTCGTCTCCTGGAAATACTGACTTGGCAATTTCCGCCCCCACTGGTATCAGCTCGAAGGTAATGGTTACTTCCAGAGGGCCCAGCACGTCAGCAAAATCTAGGATGAATAGAAAGGCAACGTTTTGCAAAATACATTCCCTCTAGCCTTGTGTCAAGCTACTCGCCCACATTAGAATACCATAATGTTCGCCACAAAGTAGTGTTGCCGAGTGAAAAAAAGAGTTGGGGCTATGATTTTGGGGTATCTGAGTAGCATGACGTGATAGCCAGCCCAGGTAGACAGCCCAGGTACACAGGCCTGGTGCACAGCCCATCCTTTTCTGTAAACCCTTCCTGCTAGGAGGAAGAAAGAAAAAGAACACACCAGCAAAAGCAATATGTTTTCCCCTTCCCAAGGGCACAACGTCAGCACAAATCAGCGGTTTCGAACCCGGTACCTCTGGGGTCTGGGTCAAACACCTTAAGCTAAGGGCACAACCCAGCGTACGTGCAAATACGTGGTGTCTACGTGCCAAAACGTGGGCAATCTTTTGGGATCCGTAAGTGGTAAGTACCGCCTCCGTACTAACGTGTAGCACGCAAACACGCCGTAGAACTTTACGTGCAGGCAAAACTTTGTGTGAACCTTGCGCAACCGTGCGAGTGACGTGCATTGACATACTTCCTCCCTGCTCTTGTCAGTCGTTCCCCACGTTTTCAGAAGTGGCGGACGTGGCCTCCCAAAACTGTACGGACAAATTGCACGTACGGCGGGTTGTGCCCTTAACTTTACCGATTGTGGCAACGATACCACATTGTACTAAGATCCCTTACCAACACACTTTGCGCAGAACTTATCAATTAGGGACACTCCTTTCGTAGGCATCATAGTGCAGGCATCTGGGGAGTCCCCTTCCAACAGTTGAACTGGTGTGGGATACACATTAAAGCGCCACTCGGCGATTCTGGTCCAATCTGCATCATCGGTGAGGTGGTGATCAGTCAGCCGTATGGTGTAGTATCCCTCCGCCTGGAAAAACAGTACATTGGTAGATGAACGAAAATGTTTAAAATTAACAACAAAGATAAGAGGAAAAGTATCATATCTTTTGCAGAGGCCGCATTTTTGTCTGGCTTTGCTTGGTACCATTTTCTTCATGACCTGCGACTAATCGTCAAAATACAGCCAGATCCGAACCTCTTCTTGGAGAGTAGAAAAAAAACTGTAACAAAGGCTAGCACTCGACAAGTCCTAAGTCCAATTGAACATGCTTACTATTGCACTGGTACGACTTAAAATAAACCCGGGGCCATGCTTCAGAGTCGCAGTGGATGCCTTGGGGCTACGTAGCGGTCATTCCCGAAAGTTCCCCAAACAGCCCCTTTTTCCAATTAGGGCCTAATCCTTAAGGGGACAAAAAAACTGCACTGCTCACCCTAAACGTTCCCGAATTAACTCTAAGCCGAGTGTCATCACTTAAGTAGGTGTCGATGCCGGCAGTCCAGTCCTGGCCTGCAAAAGCCGCTGGGAATTCCTCCAGGGTAAATTCTGTCGTTCCAAATATTTGAGATTCCGTGAACAGCTCTAAAGGTTCTGTTGACGCCGTCTTGGATGGATCGCAGTTCTCCTGGCGGCTAAGAGCTTCACATCTGAGAAAAACATGGGGAACACGGTCAATACACCTTTCTCACGCGGCGGCCATGATAGTTCGAAGACGAGGTCAATGAGGCAAACAGACAAAACCTATCTCTAAAATCAGCTGCCATTTAGATTTCCCCCAAACCACACAAATCTTCACAATATAAGATCAAATGATAAATATTATAACTAGTGTTATGCACCGAAAGATGTAGCAAATTAGAGTAGTGTAGACTGATCCCATAGTCCCTTAAGAGATGCAAAATAAAAACATAATAATGCAAATATTTGACGGACATGCAGCAAAATCTCTTATTGGTCGCTTTCCTAATTGATCGGCTATCATTGGTTGAACTGCTAATTATGATGGACAGTCTTTTGTTTGCCTCATTGAACTCGTTTTAGATCTATCATGGCCGCCGCGTGAGAAAGGTGTATGGGTCATGGTTTGAATACGCGAATAAAGCAATGAATAAAAAACTAGAAAGATAACGTTTGCAAGTAATGTTTGCCGTCACATGATCTAGCCTATGAAACTTCTGCTCTGTTTATTCGTACTCAAACACATGCATAGATATTACTCTCCAAGCAGAGGTTAGGCTCCGGCTGTTTCAACGTTTTTTTAGTCGTTTCTGTTGTGCTTATCAGCTCTTTAGATGAATTCAATCACAGACACTCAACTGTTGCTCTAATGTCTATTCTGGTGAAGTGTTAGTAAGGTACAGAGAGTCGATGGATGCCCGTCTGCTCAATGCTCGGGTCACGGTGCAAATACGAGGTCAAAGTTCTGTGCCTCTTACTTGACGTCTGCAGTCACTTAATATTCAGATGTTGGGCTGTGTACATTGGAGTCAAAGGGGTCTTTTTTCTATACTATTTTATACTGATATCACAACAGTTTCTATCGGGCTTTCTATTTTGTATTTTATTTTGCTGTGTCCAACCTAACACAGGTTGGACACAGCAAAATAAAATGCAAAATAGAAAGTCCGATAGAAACGACTAAAAAAACGTTGAAAAAACAGCCGGAGCCTAACCTCTGCTTGGAGAGTACATAGATATGGTGTCTGCAGCTCTGTAAAATAAGTTGCTACAAGATGTAATCGAACACCACAGGATGTTTGCTACTTGACCAGTAACCATGGTAACAACCATCTGGTCCAGGGCATCGACCTTATTTGCTTGGAGACGAAGAAGAAGAGGAAGAGGAAACAGCGAAAACAACATGTTTGCCTTCCGTGCAGTTTGTTTGAAGTTTATTCATGAAAGCTCAAATCGGCCAGCAGGTCGCTTTTCATTTAGGTCATGAGGGAAGAGGCAAGGGTCAGACAACGTACATAATAGAGATATAGTTTAAAATCCTAATGAGTCTTATAAGCCTATATACACAATTCTACATACATGGTACAAAACACATAATAGCGACAGACATGATCAAAAGGTAGACATAAATAGTAACGTACTGTAGAGAAAGTTCCCCCAGTGAATCGTCCGGCACGACCTGAATGATGGTGTGAAGCGTTACAGGAGGGAAGTCCCCCGCAATGATCTCCACAGTGATGTTGGCGATGAGACCGATAGGGCGCACGTCGGTCGGGGACTCGAACACCAGAACTCCTGGATCCGAACCCGCTACCTGAGATCCTAGCGTGACTTCCGACAATGCCAGTTCTGAAGAGTCGAGGAGATGCATCATAAGCGAGATACAGAAATAGGAAGGCAGGACGAGTGAAATATGCCAGGTGGCAAACTTATATAATTTCTTTGATATAGGAAGACCTAAAAAGATTATAAATCAATCCATTCACAGTTTCCTGACGATGGGGATACAAGCTGAGCCACGTTTAAGACGGCATTCTTGCTGCTGCAGCGCCACCCACATCGGCTCTAAGTAGCAGCAAGAAGTAGTTTCCAGTCATTCTACCCTGATGATGGTGTCTGATAGACATCGAAACGTTGGAAGTAAGTACTCCCTGGTTGTCCCCAAAGAACCTTACTACTATATGGATAATTGCCCACCTGATGAAGTTATTTGTGAACATACATATATAAAACCCATATATGTATATATATATATATATAGAGAGAGAGAGAGAGAGAGAGAGAGAAAGCGTTAGATATGTATATACGTGTGTATATATAGACAGATTGAGAGAGAGAGAGAGAGATTGATCTTACCGTCATCTGTATAAACTTGAACTTCGCACAGGTTCATGGTGCGACTAGAACCAGGAAGGAGAAGGCCAACATATCGTGACGTCACGCCGGTAACGGGGATCGTCATCGTCGCTTGCGACAGGTCAAAGTTCAAGTCCCTTCCATATATGCCGTTCGCCTGGATGTCGGAGGAATTGCCCAAGTGCAGGTGGAAAGGGTTGATTCTCTCACTACAGCAGTCCATACGGTTGTAGATGAGAACACTGTGTAAGGAGTAATGAGATCTTGTGGTTAGAGCTTGTTTATTATAAAGATCTCCATTAGTGAGTAAATACATATACAGTACTACACTAATCTTCCTGGAATAATTACAAACATGTACAGCCAAGTTACCAAACCTATTAACACGTTAACGTTGTCAAAATCTTACCTGTACAATAATTATTAATGAACTACGATTACATAAGACATACTAGAAACCCTCAATATTTCACGGAGATATGGCTTTTTTAAACTCATGATAAGCTACGATTTTGATTCGCTGTCTGGACTAAGGGCGCAGTGGCTGCGTCGTGAGATCATCGGACGAGAGCTAACCTAGGGCATTTTTTTTCGAACAGCCATTCATAAAGTTCAGCCGTCTCACTACACAAAAAGCTGACTTAGATCCTTGTACGTTGGCTGGTTCTATCACAGCTTCAAAACCCTATGGCATCTAAATCGTATGGCGTATGAGACTGAACCCTTACTTGGTGATAGGGATGGGCCGAGATAGATCTATCTGTAGCCAGGGATTGGACGTGAAGTCGTCGCTATGGAAACAGGACCCTGTATCCAAACTCGTGGCTGTGATCCCGTCCACGGCTTTTTCAGCGCCGTAAGTGGCAGCGTAGATCGGACTAGACGATGTAGTGCGCCCAACGGCTACGTTGGCACCCAGGTTGTCTGCGTGAAGCAACAATTGTGAGGAGGTGGAAGAGAAAAAGCTGTGAATAATTTCAATATTCATATTTACCTTCACATGAACCAGCCTAACAAACTTCTATTGATTATTAATCAAAAACATTCATACATTCTGCGTACAGTTGAAAGAGGTGAAAGAGAAAAAACTGAACTAGAAAAGTAACATTTCCAAGCAAATATATAATGTCTACCTTCACATGCTGTAGTTATTATCAAATAACACAAACAATAACTTAGATATACTGAAAATAGCATACCTGAACTGGATCGGAATGCAAAAATTATGACTCATATTAACATTTTTGCAAAACATCTATATATATATACATTGTATATACAACAAAAGGACGAACCTGTGAGTCGATCATACATGTTGCCCACTGATACAGAACTTTTCTCTCCATCAGTGCAAAACACTGAGCATTAGAATTTATACATGTACATCATGATACATATATATATACAGCAACAATAATTATAACGTTAAAGGACTAACCTGCAAGTCGATCATACATGTTGCCCACTGATATAGAACTTTTCTCTCCATCAGTGCAGAGCCGAGGTTTCAGATAGCAGGAGGCTGCATCGTTGTACTGGAAGGAAAGGCAAGTCGAGTGTGCACAACACGCAGCGGCACAGAACTGGAGAGAAACCTCACTGTAACCCGCGATGTCCACCCCACCAGTACTGCAGTCGCTGTCGGGGACGTGCCGAAACGAAAACAGCCCGCACTCTGTGAAAAAAAAAGATTGCGCTTGTTTGACTTGACACAACTAAAACTAGTTGACTCTTCGTCTTCGTAATTACCCTATAGCTATTATGAATAAATAGATATGGAAAAGTCTTTCTTCAGTTGAACTTTTGTTTTTGAAGCTACTGTACTGTTAATTACAATCCATCACTGAATAATTTTAACTGTTCTATTCGTCCATCTGTTAATTAGTTGCTATTATTATTGCAATAACGTTTATTTGTTTTTACCTGGCAGAGACAGCACTGTGCCCTTCCAGTTATACGTGAATGCACTGGAGGGAAAGATTTCCTCCGGATCGTAGGACAGGCCGGCGTTCACCTGGATATCACCTGACGTAGGGACTGTCCTGAGACTGCTGCCTAAGCTGTACACAACAGGCAACCTGGGGGGGGGGGGGGGGGGGCAGGGTGGTCTGGTTAGGTCTGAATATACGTCACATTTCCAAACGTATTAGCCTTTGTAATCTAAGTCTCAAGAACCCTAACCATAAGACCCAATGTTATACTTTTTCAAAAAAGTTATGGTCGGCATACATAATCATAATCTTAAAATGTAAACATAACATAAACTCCGTTAAGTTTATGTATTTTGTATTCAATTTGCACACCTTTTTGTTTTCTAGTCTACATTGTCATTGTCCTGGCGTAGTGTCATAGTCTGCACAGACTGACGGACAGTAGTAGTAGTAGTTATTGTAGTAGTATGGTCGGCATGTTCGTGGTAGGGTCGGCCGAGTACGGTTAACGTTACATTCCCAAACCGGGAACCGGCCGGGCAGCTTTCAGGAACAAAAAGTATGAAATAGAAGACACCAAACTTCACAAGACATAAAGAGAATAGCCCTGAGTATTTTTTGTGCATATTTTTACGTATAAATTTCTATTTTTCGTTTCCACAAACAGCTCGACCGGACCCTGGTTTGGACATGTGGCGTCAGCCTTACTCGGCCGACCCTACCAAGAACATGCCGACCATGGATGGATGGCTGTTCCTTCGTATCCGAAGATCAATGGTAGGCAGACAAGGTTGCTTAGACGACCAGCCTGCCTGGCCTGCACGTGACTTTTTTTAAGGTGAAGGAGGGGTGTGCACTCCCTTCTCCACCCTCTCGTCTACTGGCGCACTAAGTCCTACAGGGGCAACTGTATGCAACGTGTAAGACGGCCCCAGCAGATGCAGATTTGTTGTTGTTTGGAGTTTCCGTCTCCTAGGAGGACTTCCGACCAAGGATGCAAGGGGTTCCTCCTACCCCTGACTCATGTGTCATGGCGGGTGCGTCATGCCCGAACATGCCCCTATGGCCTGTCACTACCACAAAGGCCTGTCACTGCCACTAGCCGCAGCTAGGTACTCATTCACACCTGAGTTAAGTGCCGACCATACTACTACAGTAACTACTACTACTGCTGTCCGTCAGTCTGTGCAGACTATGACACTACGCCAGGACAATGACAATGTAGACTAGAATACAAAAAGGTGTGCAAATTTAATACAAAATACATAAACCTGTGGGAGGATTCAGATTCTGATTTTATTTGCAAAGTCTTAGAAGTTTTTTTTTTATTTGGACATAAAAGGAAAGTACAGAAAGTAAAGTTTAAAAACTAATATATAAATACCGTGCGGGAAAGAGGGAGAAGCCAAATAGGCTTACACAGCGCCTCCTACTAACAAATACTAAACACATTCTTGAAATAGTTGATTATTTCCAACAAAAAGATTGGACTCACCCAAATTTTCGACTGAACAGCACCAGTCTTTGTCAAGGAATGAACAATTTGGGTGAGTCCAATTTTTGTGTTGGAAATTACAGTTCAACTATTTCAAGAATGACTTCTATCAACACAAATGAACTTTAAAGTTATTACTAAACACAGCTCGAATGAAATAATTGAAATTTGAAACAAATGATAATAAGTCATAAAGAAATGATTAACGACAAAGAAATATAGTAACTATTGCAACATAAATGAAGCTAACTAATAGGCCAATCAAATACAGTACGATAACAAATCATAGGAGCATAGCACATTATTGAAAAACAAGGAAATGTAGCAATTACAATGAATAAAATATGTTAAATATTGTTAAATATGTGACCTTTACTCAGGAGCTGGGACATGAAGGAAAGTAGTTAGGAAAGGTAATGCGATCTTATGACTTGGGCTGTTGAATTAGGACATAAAGGTTCTGGTTTGGAATCCCTGGTTGGTTGGTGATGCAACACAAAGAAACAAACCTGACGAACTCGACCCAAGTTTGTGCTGCTGACACCGCGACATGGCCACTCCCTGTCACGTTCATGATGACTTGCAGCTGCAGTGACAGTCATTTGATGCCATGTTGATTTGAACAAAACACACTGCATGGTCTCTTCACGCCTTTCTCGCGCGGCGACCATGATAAAATGAGTTTAATGAGACAAACGAAAGACTGTCCATCATAATTAGCAGTTAAACCAATGATGGCATAGAAAGTACAAAATCGACCAATAACAGAATGTCTACATCTCCGTCAAATATTTGCATTATTATATTTCTATTTTGCATTTCTTAAGGGACTATGGGATCAGTCTATGCTGCTCTGAATTGCTATATCTGTCGGTGAATAACACTAGTTATGATATTTATTATTTGATCTTATATTGTGAAAATGTGTGTGGTCTGGGGGAAAACTAAATGGGAGCTGATTTTAGAAATATGTTTTGTCTGTTTGCGTCATTGACCTCGTCTTTGACCTATGATGGCCGCCGCGTGAGAAAGGTGTATGTTGGAAATATCTGGGCGTTGATTGACTTGTTCCAAATAAGGCAAGCTAATTAATACTAATAAGCAAGGCGACTTAACACTGAAACGACCAGGTTGACTAAAATGCTAGCGCCACCTTTTAACAAAGGGACCCGGTCGGGCAGTTTTTGGGGAACGCAAAGTACGATATAGAAGACAAAAGAACATAAAAATTAAAACAAAATCATTCAAAGTCATGCCTTGTGTATATTTATTGGCATAAACATAAATTTTTCGTTTCCGCAAAAAGCCCGGCCGGGCTATGGGTAGGAAATGTGACATTAGGCCATGTTGATTTGAGTATATGGATGACATCCTGTGGGAATCCCAAAACTAATGCGAGCGTACGAATAAAAAAAGTTTGGGCCAAAAAAAGTTGACCTCGTTATAAAATCTACGTAGTCCTGACGGTTCAACAAATGACAAACATTGAGTATTGAATACGAACAAAGATTATTCATTTTTGTCTTAGAGTCATCTTCTTTGACATTATAATTGGTAACGACATTAGTATATGTTACCGATATATTTTACTTTTAATCTACGGCATGCATTTTGTCCTTTCACATTTGCTTTGTACGATCCAAAGCATGATTGAAAACTTTTTTTTATTTGTGGAAACGAACGAAAATTGATGCGCGCGCGGACGTCATCCATATAACATGCATTGGCATAATACCGGCAGTAAGACTTATACCACCGGCCGATCAAAAATAATGGAATTTAAAGAGATCTACACATGCAACAATAGTTCTTTCTGAGGTATGCACACTTCAGACCAAATCCAATACATCATTTACAAAGCATCGATAACAATGCATTCGAAGACAACAAGGCCAAAAGTTTTCAGTATCTTTTTCGGGACAGGCAGCTTGTCGTGGGACGAACACACTGTCACATTCATTGCCAGATTTGTAGATCATAATTACACATGCTCACGGCACAAGACGAACATGATTCAACAGCAATCTTGAATTTCTGTTGGTGACCTACCACTCGTGTAAAATTGTGAAGAACCGTTGCATTATCGCCCGAATCTACGGCTGAATGGGCAAAATTGAACGTACGCCGACATTTTCCCGCCATTTTTATATCTACGCTAGCAGTAAAGTGTTACGTCATAGCGGTTGTGACAGACAAAAGTTAAATGAAAATTCTTGACAGTATACGTCCGTTTTCCCATGACTTTTTGTATGCTCAAGCAGGTTTGTGTTTTATGCATTTACTAACAGAAAAGGAAGGAACATCAGAGGATGTATAAAGGTGGTTAATTGTGCCGTGTTTCTTCCGGCCGGTATTTTTCCTCCCTTCCAACCACGCGCCCGTTCGCCGTGTAATTCCGCGGCGTGTTACAATTGCAATATTACGCTTTTAGCAGGACAAGATAGACAAAAAAATACACAGAAGAAGTGGCAAGGGTAAGCTATAACAGCAACATGTAACTGGAGAAAATGACGCGTTGACAATTTGTCAAATCAGTATGGCTAGAGAAATCGTCGTAAACGTGCAGGTATTATGCCAGTGCATGCTAGTCTAGTCAACGTGGTCTTAGCCTAAGCAGAGATGAATCTAGAGGAATTTCCATAACGCGGATTCAGCCCTGTATGGGAAAATGCTTTGGGCACGTACTTGTATCAAATGTACCCCCAGAGGTAACGTTCTAGGTGCAAGAGTGAAATGAATGTAGTTCCGCGGTGCATCAATGGGAAGTAAATCATCCATGGGTTCTTCTGGGGCGGTCTGGTTGTAGCCTCTCGCTGTCCAAAATATCTGCAACTGTTAAATCGATGATCAATATAATAAATACTCAACCTATATCATTTATTAATTTTATTTTCAGAGGGCTTTTGCCGTATTCAACACTGTCGAGTTTTTCATCGAAGGGGGACAGAAATATACACAAAGAGGGGATCATCAAAATTCTTTGGTTAAAGCGTGCAAAAGGAAAATGAATAAAACTTAGCAGATTCTTAGCAGACTCAAATGTGCTGTACATATAAGTAACATGAGTAACAAGCGGCCAGGTTTTGCACTGGGAGGATTCTCATAGATTTTACACATGTATGAAGTATAGTGTTTAAAATGCGCAATTCAGCACCTTCTACTGTGTAGAAGTAGCTGCGATGTGTTTTAATGTTCACGAATGAATCAATAAACCAATAAGACGACGGGAAAGGAATATCTGCCGGAGATTCTGCCGGAGACGGAGAACGGACTAAAAGCTCCCCGGCATACATGTTTATTTTTTATTTATTTATTTGTTCAGCTGTTAACGAACAGCCAGGGTTGCCTAACTAGCCAGGGGCTATTACCAAGGGCTAACCCTGTGCATGTTCGCACATGCTTACACACGGCGGGGTTATGCCGCCCCTCACGGGGTGACATACCCTTTCGCTGATGTAAATTGCCGTGTGGCTGATACGGAATGGGGGTTCGCCAGGCCTCCATCCGGGTGAGTTGAAGTGAATCACCAACTCCAGACAGAAGGGTTTTGCTCCATCTCACACCGCACCATCGCACGTGTGGGGGTTGTTTAACGTGCATGGGGTCCCCATACACGGGACCTCCATTTAACGTCCTATCCGAGGGACGGCCCTAGCCGAAGCTAGGTACTCATTTTCACCGAGGGACGGCCCTAGCCGAAGCTAGGTACTCATTTTCACCTGAGTATAGTGAGGAAAGCTGTGTAAAGTGCCTTTCCCAAGGGCACAAGATCGGTGACACGCAGCCGGATTTGAACCCGCAACCTCTCGGTCACGAAGTACAAATGCTGCCGCTGCGCTACGCGGTCCCACGGCATACATGTATATTCCTCCCCTCCCCAAGCAGCTTACGCCAACGCCGGCCGGCGAAGGAGGCCATGGACTACACACGCTGATGTAATTGTCTACCCGGATGGTCTAACATTCCTGTTAACCTATGGTACATTTTGTTGGTGCCACCTACCTCATGGCCCTCCTCACACTGCAGCAGCAGATTGCCGTGGAGCACGACGTTACCAGTGCGATGTACTTGGAGCGGGCTTTCACGGCTGACAGCGGGTAGATAAAAACATCACATGGAACAATAAAAGCGTCACTTCAATAAAAGAATTCCATTTTACTATTTCATGACGGAATAAAGGCTTGCAGCTAGGAACAGGCACGATATAAAATGGTATTTATCTATTTATTCATCATATTTTACCATGACAGTGAAAGGTATCGTGAAATATTATAGAAAAAATGCTAAACTTTACTTCCAACACTGTAATAACTATAGGGACTAACTCCTCTAAACCTCCGTCGACCTTGTTCACAGAATGACCCTTTCTATCTCCAGCAGAGGGGTCAGTCCCTATAGCTATTACAGTGTTGGAAGTTTAGCAATTTTTTCTAATAATGTATTCTACCAACACAGATGAACGTTCATGCTAAGGCTTAGGTCACATTTCAAAAAAGGGGCCCGGCCGGGCAGCTTTCGATAGCGAAAAGAATGACATAAAAGACATCAAAATACACAAAATGTCAAAATAAGATTCGTGGGCATGATTTGTGTATATTTCTAGGTATACATTTTAATTTTTCGTTTCTTAAAACATCCCGGCCGGGCCCCGGTTTGGAAATGTGACCTAAGCCTAAGTATGGTGAAATAGGTTCCTTGCCAATGTCACCGTCTCAAAGGCATACGTGGATACTTTGGGGAAACGGTTATCTGACATCAGTAAAACATCATCATCCTCCGCAGGGACATCCAACAGCCAAACCGCCTGTCTGGATGTGCCCTGCTCTTTCAACCGTCACTCTTAGTTCCTGTGGACTCCCCCCCCCCCCCCAAACCAGCTGTCAGCCAATCAGAGAATAGACCGTTCAGTTTTCAAAAGGGGTCTCACGTATATAAGGGTAAGCTCATTAATATTTATAAGCAGGGCGGTCAGTAACTAAGAATGACGGTTGAAAGAGCAGAGTACATCCAGACAGGCGGTTTGGCTTTTAGATGTTCCTGCGTAGGATGATGTAGAACATGGCCCAGCCGTTATAATGGCAATTTCAGTAGACGATTGTCTTGTGTTTGTTCTTCTCTTCAGTTCTTTGTTTCTGATTTTGTTCAGACAGCCACAACCATCCCAAGTCACCTAATTTTTTTCTAAGTTCCTTGACAGAATTTTGAGACCAAATTTGACTGCAAATGAAAAGAAAGCATACCTCCGAACCCCTTCATGGATGTCAGCGGTGACATAACAGCTCTGGCCGCCAGGAGGCACTAATTCCCCTGCTGCGTCACTGATGACGCATCCCGTGTTCAGGGCGGGGCAAGTCGACCCCTCAGCTCCGCCTGTATCCTCTGAAAAAACGTTTACAAAACTACCCATGTAAAAACATAGTTACAATGTAATGTTTAATCTGAATACCATGCACTTTAAAGTCAAAATCATCAGTGGAGGGACTACCTAATGAAGTTTCCAATGTAACACATGGATAAGCCATGCAACAACAAAAAGAACAATCAACTCAAAACACATTTAGTCATATTTCAAACCCCAAGTCTTAACCTCCTACGCAGCGCTGGCTGTGTTAGGTTTGTTTCGGTTAAAACAGTGGGAGGTCAACTCCAGCCTTTTACTGATCAACAGGCAGAAGACTGAAATGACACCGGGATTTTACCCCCTGCCATGTCCATGGTTCATTCCAACCCTTGAGCTTCCATTTAGAGGTCAACTATGGGTAAAAACATGGCAAGATTTTGTCAGGCCGTAAAAACACGCTTGCTTATATCCTCCCTAGCTGAAGACTTGATCAAAATTTGCTCAGGAAAAAATATTTTTAAGATTTGTCAACGTTGAGAGTAAGTACGATTGGTTCGAATGTGCAACTCAAATCCTGATCCCTACCCCCACCCCCCAAAAAAATAAAAAATCCAATGTAGTTATTGACAGTGTATTGAGTACCAAGGACAGTGTAGATATACTACCAAGTACAGTACATTCAGTACCAAGGACAGTATTCTATTCAGTACTTGTTTGTCTAAGGATTGCAACAATACAAAAGAAGATCTAATGTTAGTTCTTACTTGAACCAAGCATCAAAACACATTAAAGCTTGTAAAGGACCAATTGTCCACATATCAAGGTGATACAAAAGGTATTATCTTACATACCTTGTCCAAAGAGGGTCACTTCTCTAATGATCGGCTGTGATCCGCTCTGGGTGTCGAATTTCAGCCTGACGTACCGACTTTCGAAGTCCAGTCTGAACTCCTGCGGGTCGGCGGTTCCAGGAACCACCGCGTCCGTGCTGTGCGCCATCTCCCACACGTACGGACTCACGGAGGAACTGCAGGGGCGAAAGAAAACAAAAACAAGTCAGATGATCAAGCGATTCGATGGACAGATAACGTGACTGCTCCTACTTCACGAAAGTTAAAGTTGAATTTATCAAATTCCTGTAGGTGTATATTTGTATGTGTTTCTAACATGTCTGTGCTTTTGTGATTACCGATATATCAGATAGACTATACTCCATTTCGCTCATTCGATGACTCATGCTCCGACGAAAGGAGTTATGGATAATATGTCAAAGGTGAAGGCCCTTTACTATTCTAAATGAGGCACATGATTGCTCCTGACCGGGTTTCGCGTCGTTAAGAGGCGACACCTGGTCAGGAGCAGTCCACGTGCTCTCATTCACCACCTGTACATCCTCACCTGCCCATAGAACCTTTTATACGCCCAGAGCCTTTCATTCCCATACGTTGGCCGAGCTACGCCGGAGATGTCGGACGGAGGTAGCTGGAGAGCTTTAGAGAAGCAGAGGGACATGGACTTGAGGGTGTATGATTTTAAGTGGATGGTATAAAGATAAGAGGGTATGGAAAGACAGGCATATGAAGCTGGGAACTAAATTGAATTCATAATGCGTCTGAAATTTGTGAGGTTTTGTACGGTTCAGAAACTTGCCAAGCAACACCAAGAGCTGGACATCATCCTGGTAACAATGGTAACGTTAACAACACATCTTGAACTAGGAACATGGAAAAGCGTCTATTGTTGCGTTCGTCAGGCGCGGGTGAGGTGGCTAGGCCTGGTATACGCCTACCGCCGATGGCTTTGAACTCGGATCCAAAAGCGAAAAGAGACAGGGGAAGGCGGCATATGATCTGGAATGTCTGGCGGGGCTTGGATGAAGTAAGATTCATTAGGTAAGACACTGGATAGCGGGGATTGGAAAACTTTGGTAGCCCGCATCGGAGGTAGCTGGGATGCGGCGAAGAAGATGTTGGATGAGTTTTAAAGGGCGGCCCGCCGAACACTCGCTAATCCAGCCGCGGATCGGACGGACGGACAAGAAGATTGGTGTAGCTTATGTCAGACCGTCCCCCTTGCCGGGGATGTGTTGCACAAGAGACGTAAGAGGGTTAACGTTTGGGGAAGTAAGGGCACCAAAACACCCGCCCACCCGCCCTTTTTTTCTGTTCTCTGCTCGTAGACCGTTCAGTGACCCTTTGGTCTTTTTTGCCCATACCTTAACCTTCTTCCGGAGATTCGCCTTGGGTCACTGCGGATAGGGTACTATAAACTTTTTGCATTTTGCATGCGCCATTACCGTCTGGACATTGTTATGCAAATTAAAACAATGGTCTAGACGAGAGTATTTACGTCTCAGGGGGCATAACCTTTGACATATTACCCAGAATTCCTGTCGCTGCACATGCGTACTTGGAACAGTGACAATGCTTATTGCCTACCTTTCCACGATGAAGCTAACAACGTCCTGATCACCGCCACCATCGTTAGAGATGGAGAGTCGCCGAATCGCGAAGGTGGTCTGAAGGTCGAGGATCACCCAATGTTGGTACCCGTCAGGCTGGTACTCGGGTTCCCAGTAGGTGGAGGCGTCGCCGTCAAAAGCCTTCTTCGCTTTGTTGGTCGTGTAGCTACAACCACGCCACGTGCATCTCCGGGAGCTGCTCTCGTCCAGAATCCATGAGTTCGGGATGTCCAACCATCGTGATGCTGGGGTGAGGAAAAAAAATGATAAGAAAACTATATTGATATGCATATTAATTTGTAGACCGATCCTGTCGAACGCCATATGGGACAAATAGAATCCCTTATTCTATTTCGAACACCTCCGTCAAAAACTGCCACAGCGGGACAGAAATGGCTACTTTTGACGGAGGTGTTCGAAATAGAACCATGATCGAACAGGGGGCGGGGTTTGGGGATCGGTCCATTCAGAGCTAGGATATAAAAACTCCAAGCTATCACAAACCTGTAATTAATTATTCATATTTGCTGGAACAACCAATGTCTTCCTTGTATTTGTTTTAACAGGTAATGTCGTCAGCAGTTCTAAGCTCTGATTGGTACTTGACAGAATGAGAAGAAGACGAAGAATTCACAAGCAAAAACAAAATGTTTTGCCTTAAAGTTTGAGAAACAACACAAGATAATATGGAGGTCTCAGGGTGTCTAAGATTATTATGTACACGATAAAGTGAATGATAGTCTACTTTTTCATGCCACATTTAAATACATCAGAAAGAGAATGAAAGAATGAATGAATGAATGAATGAATGAATGAAACAAAAAGGGAGGAAGGATGGATTGACGGATGGATAGCTGCATGGATGGATAAATGTGACAAACAAAACGCGTCTTTGCCCAGCTCAGCACAATGTTTGCAATTTTACACATCACTTTCTCCAAACCATCACGCCTGACATCGTGGGCGTTGTCTGCCTACAATGTACGTCATGGCAGCTCATATGCGATCCATCAAAGACCAGAACATTTTACTTCTACCAATTCCACTTCACCGCACCTTCTTGGTGTCATGTTACACGGTGTTGCACGACTTGTTTCCTACCTACCGTTGCTATGGAGGTCAACAACATCTGACCCGGTTGCTAGGCAACAGCTATTTGACGTAAATTGGTCATGACACGCCTGATGTTTGTAACAATGCTTATGACGTCCATACATAGTTTGATCAGTTTTGGTAGATCAATTGAACAATTCTTCTTGTTTGCACAACCTTTAATTCTTCAACAAACGTTTCCACGAACATCTGTCATCTTTATCAGTACAAAACATTTACTGAAGAATTAAAGAAAGTTGTGTAACGAAGAAGGCTTTGTTCCAATCCTTGTGACAGTTCGCATTTTCTTGTTGCCTTCCATGGACAATAAATGGGTCATACATGGGTCGAAGAAGCGATAGGATCTAGCGCTAGTTCACCTTTACCCGTAGGGTAACCTTTATCCGTTCTTTTTAAAGAACAATGTATTTATAGAGTTTATCAAGTCGACAGACGGTGGTTTCAAACTGCAATATTTTGAAAAAGGTACAATTTGAAACTACCGTCCATCGAGTTTATACCTTGATAACCTTTCTCCGAATACCCTATTTAGCAACACAACGGATATAGGTTACCCCGCGGATAAAGGTGAACTAATGTTACGTATTCTCAACCTATTTACTTGATGGAGGTTAACTCACTCTCGCATCGTCTGAAGTTGCCGTCATGTGAGCATGCACAGACGGTGCATGTCTCGTTGGTGCTCAGCTGCCCATGTTTGCAGGAACACACGTGTTCCACGGGAGGTTTGCAGGGTGAGCAGGTCGCGTAATAAACTGTCACTGAAGCTAGGCAGAACGCTGAAATAAAAAAAAGAAATCATTTCTAATTTGAAGGTAAAACACCATGTCTTCATCTTCGGGCCACAGTAAGTAAATTTTATGGATGACATCCTATGCAGACTGCAAAAATAATGAAGCAGAACGCTGTAATAAAAACTTCATTTCAGATTTAAAGATAAATACATGTATCATATTTTTGTTTTTATTATCAACATAAGATGCCCGCCTATTTTGACCAAGAAGGCTATGTTTTAGGAGACGTTTAGTTTTAAAAAATACGTCTATCTGGAAAAACATAATGAAAACGAAGTCCGAAGACCAGGTTTATGCCTTGGTGCACTCAGTTTTATGGTGTGAATACATGTACGAGCATATTCAGCATTTGCTCACTGTCCGCTGTTTAACAGCGTTGGTGTGGTCTTATATGCCGGATTATGTCGACGTCAGTTCAGAATAAACCGTACCAGTCGGGTGCTTTGCTACCGACCAATCCCGAAGCCCCGCCCCTGTTCTATTCTGGTTCTATTTCGAACACCTCCGTCAAAAAACAGCGCTTAGTAGGATAGAACTGACCGCCGCCTTTATTTAGCTGATAATGCCGAGTTCATTTTTAGATTTTGAAACGCTATGCAGAGGCTCTCCCTCCGACAACAACTGTAATAGTTGGGTGTAGTCTTCAACAAAGAAGGCATCGCATTTTTTTGGGCCATTTCTGCTCAACTGGAGCTACTATTGACGGAGGAGTTCGAAATAGAAATGGGAGTTCTATCTGTTCGATATGGCGTTCGACAGGATCGTTCGAACTACAAAGTCGTAAGTGCAGAGTGCTGCATTGAGGGGAATTTAGTGACAAAAATAGTTAAACCGTTAACTATATAGTTAAAAACACAGCGGCGACAGATGTTGTAAGGAAATCAGTATCAGTTATATTTCGTATGGCATGGGTATTGTTTCAAAAATCTGTTTTTGCATGGCAGTAAACGATAAGTTATCCCGTCTTTTGGTGTAAAATGACGGCCTCACATTATTGCAACAAATTTAAGGTTGTACAGCTTTTGAAGTTAGTCCCAATAAAAGTTGGGGCGCGAACCAACCATCACTATAAATCAACTTAGCACAGCAGGAATATATCATCAACAGCATATCATATAAAAATTGTGTCTGATGCTAGAATACACCTCTGTATACACCTCTGTATAAACAAACTTAAAGATATCCAGTATTTTGTTATCCAGTATAATGACAGCTGTACTTACCCGCAATAAGCGCTGTGAAGCTCCCCATGTTGTCCCTTCCAACTCACAACTGCAGTGCTAATTTTTGTCTCGCCGTTCTCAATAAGTTCAGCCATGTGCCAGTAAAGTGCATTGTGATACGGGTGGCTCGGTGCATTTCGGTGATAGAGATATGTATCAAACCACACCTCGATAATTACCAGTAAGCACGTTGTCATTGGCATATGTGATGGCAACCAGGGGGAATGTTTTTAGTTTTTAACTCACTCCAATGTAGTTTGTGTGTTTGTGTGTGTGTGTGTGTGTGTGTGTGTGTGTGTGTGTGTGTGTGTATGTATGTATGAATGTATGTGTGTGTGTGTGTGTGTACGTATGTGTGTGTGTGTGCAGCCTCATGCCTTGGCAATACAAAACACTAAACGTTGCAATAACATGACGCTCATTTTTATACACTTTATGACTATGACTGTTCAAGACAATTTTTGAAGAGCATCTCAATATTCATATATACATGTAAATATACATATATACATGTAAATAAACAAGCCTCATGGTTCTGGTCAACGACTTATATTTTTACAGTACCTCTATTTTAGTGAAACTTGAAACGGGACTATTGCGCGCATGGCTACTCCTTTTGTCACCTAAGTGACACAACCATGATGATGTCCACATTGTGGCAGTCCTTGGTATTGCAAGTGCATCTCAACATCCATATATATATACATTGTATTAAAAACATGCCACATGGTGCATGTCAACGACTTACAGTACCTCTATTTTTAGTGAAACTTCAAACGGGACTATTCCATGCATGGCTACTCCCTTTGTCACCTAAAGGCCCCCTCTCACTTGACGTGCGGCACGCTTGCGGCATTGCTGCGTTCGGAAGATGCTCAACGAATTTCAGAGATAAAGAACGAATTTTCTTACTTGTTGTATATTTTGTCGTCTTTTATGTTATACTTTTACGTATTGTGCAATATCTGAATCATAAAAAATCGAAGAAAATAACAAAACAGTGACGCAGTGAACGAACGCAGCAATGCCGCAAGCGTGCCGCACGTCAAGTGAGAGGGGGCCTTAAGTGACACAACTATGGTTCTTTGAGAGGTGAAGTCTGCCATATTTGACAGTCTCATGTTTTGACAATATAGGTATCCTTTTTTTTGCTGCCACGAATGCATTTACACTCCAAAGAACTAAACGTTGTCATAGCATTACGCTCAATTTCATTCAACGTTACAAATATAACTGTTTAAGTCATTTTTAAAGTTCATCTCAATATTCAGATATAAAGAAACATACCCCATGGTGCTGGTCAACGACTTACAGTATACCTCTATTTTTAGTGAAACTTCAAACGGGACCATTGCATGCATGGCTACTCCTTTTGTCACCTGACACATTTATGATGGATATCACGTTGCTATGAACACTACGTGTCATCCACATTAGCTTCAGTTGACGAGGCGGCATCAGACAAATTGCTTTTCCGTGAAGTAGAAACTCCACAAAGTCGAAACTGTTGCAAAACGTAGACTCCGGTGCTGTCTTCGGAACGGGGCTGGGGTTTTTTTTTGGGGGGGGGGGGGGGGGGGTTGGTCTGCGATTTTCAACGTTGGCTATGTTCTCTTGTGCCGGGAAAGGGAGTTTGCCGAGGAAGGGAGTTTGCTGTGGAAGGGAGTTTCCCCCGTCTCGGGGACGCTACACAGCAAACTCCCTTCCTCGGCAAACTCCCTTTCCCGGCACAAGAGAACATAGCCAACGTTGAAAATCGCGGACCAGCCCCCCCCCCCCCAAAAAAAAAAACCCCAGCCCTGTTCCGAAGACTGCACCGGAGTCTATGCAAAACGTATGAGAGTACAAAACGTGACAGATCTCTCAATCGACCTATGAAGGCGTATATGTGAGCTGGACACTAAATAAAACTAGAAAGATAATATTTGCAAGCAAATACAGAATGTTACCTTCACATGTTGTAGTCTAACACTGGCAACTGTTTTGTTCATTCTTATTTGAACACATTTCTAATTGTAGTGACCCGAGCCCCTATAGATCTGACATTTGCTACATTATGTAACCGAACACCACATGGTGCCTGCTACTTTACCGGTTACCATGGTACAGCCGTCTGGTCCAGGTCGTTGACCTTATTTGCGCGGAAAAGAAGAAGAAACAAAGCAAAAACAATATGTTCCCTTCTGTGAAGGTAACATAAAAATAGTATTATGGACAGTTTTATTGGGAAGTTCCTGCCCGAGGGCTAATTGCAACAAGGAACAAACAGAATATATAGTAAACATACAGAAAATAAAAGACTTTACATGATAACAATAATGGTGACAAGTAGAGACAAGTGGCTATTCTAGTAATTACATGTACTGCCGAGAGCTTATTATAATATTAAATGTGCTGTAATATTAAATGTGCTGTTACTGGACATGCGAGCATTTAGCAAAACGAAGTGACTGACCATATGGATGGAAACGCCGTGGCTCTCGGTAATATCACCCTTAAGCTAAGGGCACAACCCGCCGTATGTGCAATTTGTCCGTACGTTTTTGGGGGAGGCCCCGTCCGCCATGTATTTCAGATCTGAACACGTTCAGGCTGTACGGGGCAGGCGCGTCGCCCATACTGGCACGTACGGGGGCGAATCCGCAGCGCGATGGCACACAAAGTTTTGCCTGCACGTAAAGTTCTACGGCGTGTCTGCGTGCTCCATGATCCGTCGGATTCCCCACGAGTTCGTACGGAGGCGGTACTTACCACTTACGGATCCCACAAGATTGCCCACGTTTTGGCACGTAGACAGCACGTATGTGCACGTGCGGTGGGTTGTGCCCTTAGCTTTACCGAGGCTGATATCATCAACATCATTGAGACGAACTCACAGCCTACAAAAAAGGAATCGTCCAAATACATGGTCTATGGAGAGATTCATACATCTTCAATTTACTTTCGATTAATTTTAATTAAATGACCATTGACAAAATACATATCACTATCTTACAACATTACCTACGAAACTTAATACAATATACATAATATACAAGATGTCACAATATAACCGATATCGGTAATCGCTACTAGTCTAGAGTTCGATCATTTAACAATATTCAGACCGGGCTTTTTTGGTCATCCCTGGACGGGGGGGGGGGGGGGGGGGGGGGGGGGGGGGCTTTTGAGGCCCTCCACTTCTAAGTCCTCTAACTCTTGAACAACGTGCCGTAGGGCCACTAAATTTTCAGGACATGATATCGACATAATATCTGACTAGTATTTGACGTTTGATGTTACGTTGACGTAAGATGACGTAATTATGACGTCATCTATTTGATTATATTGGCCGGACCCATGAAAACAGGGTATTCTCAGAAAACTTCGTTATACTACAAAAAAATGTAACAACAAGTGCAGATAACAGAATAATAATGTTTATTACGACTTGTATTGCCAATAGCAACATGGATGACGTCATAATGACGTCATAAAATGACGTCATGCACATCTAAGATACGAGTTAGGCTCCGCCATATTATATCCACCACCTTGAATTTTTTAAAGTACTTTGTTTGCAACAAATAATCACAAAGGGCAATGGAAATAGACTAAATTCATTCATTTAGATGGTTTTTGATGAAAAAATACCAGGTAGTTACAAATTTTAGGGGATAATTAGCTTGTTATTCTTGATCTGGCCATACGGTCCGCCATCTTGGATTTTGGGCTGATGACGTCATCAAATTAGCATAATTTATGCATATATAATTATGAAAGATATGCTAGATAATATAATATTTTATTTATGTAACAAAATAGCAGTAATATAGCAAATAAATGTGAAAAATACATTGTTAAAACCAAAAATAGTCATTTTTGGCAAAACTGCCTGTCAACAAACGGTTGGCGTTCTGGCGTTATAGGACATCGAAGTTGGCGCGGGCCTCAAAAGCCCCCCCCCCCGGTCTGAATAGGGTTAAGCCCAAGACAGGTCAGCCTCAGTTGTACCAGGAGTTGTACAATGGTGACAGTATGCTGTCGAAGACAAATGAAAGAAAGCAATTTACGCTTTTATTTAAGACAGATAGAAGAAAGCAATTCACGCGATTTCCAAATGAAAAATACTCATTGACAAGACACTGGATATGATTTTTTAAGTCAGTATCCACTTCTATTGTCAGTGACACTGTAGATCATATCAAGTTGCATAAAACTGAGAGTTACTTAAATAGCTCACTTATGCCACGATTTATCTTCGGAATCATATCGGTCGAAAAACTTCTTTCCCTCCTGGGTTTGTTACTTTTGACGGAAGTCCCTTTGATCTTTTCAGCGGATTCCTCTGCCGTTTCCTTGAGGAAGGCAGTAAAGCCGATATCGTAGGGGTTTGTCGTCCAGTCCCCATTCTCGTAAACATCGAAAAGAATCACCATGAAGATAGTGAGCAGAAAGAACTGCATAATAACCTGGTAGGAGAAAAAGATCAGCGGACCAAGTATTCTATGGCCCGAGGACAGAGCGTCAAAGTCAAAACTACCCAACATCATCAGAAGAAGGCTTTGGAGACTGGAACTTAGGTTCTTATACTCATTGCTATTTGAGCCGTGTGTCAAAGCCATCATTATAATAAAAGCCAAGAGAATGACAGCCACAGAAAACATGAAAGACATGAGGGGTTTGAGGGACTTCTTCATAGTCATAGACAAGGCGTACACGTGAGAGTTGAAGCGCAGGAGGCGGATAAATTTCAACGTAGCGCAGCAGATAAGAAAACCTTGTAGATAGGTGGAGATTTGGAACCAGCTGACAGCGCTTTTGTAAAGATGAAAGACAGAGTTGCCGTTCCTCCGCTGTTCTGCCACCTCGTCTATGATGTTCTGTGTGTAGAAGTAGACTACAAGGGTTGAGAAGCCGACGGTGATCACGAACAGCTCTACCCAGCTCCAGAACTCGCAGAGATATTCCAGTGGCCGTGACATCAGAGACTTTCCTGAAACGTAATGTACAAAAGAACAACATGAGCAAAAGTTTGAATCCTGCCATTCCACCGATATTGTGCCCCATAGGAAAGGCACTTAACACGACTTTTCTCACTTTACTCAGGTGGAAATGAGTACCTAGTTTTGACTAGGGCCGTCCCTCTGGTAGGACGTTAAATGGAGGCCCCGTGTCTGGAGAGAGCTATACCCCGCGTACGTTAAAGAACCCACCACAGCTTTCGAAAAAGAGTAGGGGCATGCCCCGGTTTGCGATGGTGCAAGCCTTACAGTCGGTATATAGGCTACAGAAGTCAGCAAGTTGAAGATGGCAGCCTCAAAATAAAGAATAAGAAGATAGCGTTCTGTCATTTAATGACTGACAGCATTGCTGCTAAGCTGAGGACTGGTGGTTTGACTGGAGCATTGAGAAAAAGAGACAATTATTGAGATGAAAACATTTGCACCTACCTTCGCGAAATACAAAGTAGAGCAGAAACAGCGCCAGCACCCCTCTCAGGACCAGAAGTAAGATGACGTCATGCTGTATGAGTCGCACGGTAATGATCTCCGAACTCTTGTAAGCTGCCCCGAGATTGGTGAACTCCACAACCAACGACACAACCGAAAACAGGTTCACGTGCGGGTTGTACAGGATAAGCTCGATGAAAACTGCCCGACTGTTCTCGTCCAACCAACGTTGCCGTTGTAGAAAGGACATCGACTCATCGGTCGTTCCCAACCAAGAAATGTACCCGCCACCGATGTACGAGCCGTGCTGTCCGAAGTGAGGGACTCCTGCCATTCACAATAACAAAATCGTTTGTAAACAATCAAGTATTTTATTCAACCACAGTTTCGGTCACCGTCTGTCATCTTCCCCAGGGCCATTCTGACTGGTTAAGATTGTACTGCAGCGATAGGTACCTTTACCTTCTTTCTGTTCTTTGTATGTGGCACAATAAGGTTAACTTGAGTGCAGTGACACATTGTCCCCGTCTGTCCCAAAGCAAATAGAAAAAAAGAAAGCAAGATTGTCATCATAGTGAACAGTATTTTTAAACCAAAAAAGATGCAATAATCCAGATCTTACCATCAGTGAGTGAAGCGTAAGTGTACCTCCACGGGCTCACGTTGTTCGCACAGTTGTGTAATTCTCGAGAAGTTTGTGAGCTGGTGAGACTACAGACTGTGTCCTCTGTCCCGTTTGCTGTCGTGTTGTCAGGAGCCCACTGTAGGGTGTAGTTCTGTGTATCGGCTACACTGAGTGAGTACGGGACACTGCAACGTGACGTCACGTTCAGCATTCGCTTAGGCGGTGCACAGTGCTGGCCTATGATTGTGCAAATTACACAAATTAAGATGTAAAAAAATAGAATAATTTGAGAGTTCACCTGTGTTGGTAGAAGTCACTCTGAATAAAGTGGAACTGCAATTTTCATTACAAGAAATTGGACAAACTTTCGTCTGATCAGCTCCAGTCTTTTTCAAGGAATGGCCAATCCATTGCTTCTATGACGTCATGTTATGGCTTTCTGCAACTTATGATCCACTGCCCAGGGAGTCACGTGTGCTATTTACATGACGTGGCGTCACAGACATGACTTGCAGTCGACCAGCAGTAGGTCTCGGACCGGAGTTTCTTTTACAATTTCGGAGGTTGGCGGACAGCCTCAGGCCGATGGGCTACAGTTCCGCTAGTAAACGTAGGACGCGAAACTTAATCCATATGGTCGAAAGCCGTTTACTGCCTCTTTCCGACAAACCTATTGGTATCGTCTGTTGCCTCTTTATTTTGGGTAGAATATGTAGTAAAATTTTAATTTTGGACCCGAAAACTATCATTTTTTCACACTTTTTTGATCGAAGCTGCTTGGAAAAAACGAATTTTCCCAGGATAACGGCCTACGTGGTAGAGAAGCTAAATTCTTCATGTTTATGCAAAATGAAAATAAAAAAAATTCCATGTGATAACTTTTTTGCAATCTCCGATGACGTAATTTCTTCGAAATCGCATGAAAAACGATGCTATTTGGGTCATCAGGCGAAAAAACCGCATCACCGTTGCAGCGGACTAACACAAAAATGGTTTCGCTGGAGGGCCAACTACTCCTCGCACAAAAATAATACAACCCACGGGCTTTTCAGGAAATACGACAAATCTATGCTCAGCTATAACGATCACCAAGCAATAGGGAGCAAAAATTAGGGAGACAACAGCGCACTTCCGGCCTATTACACCACCCTTCCGCCAACTCCGGTCAGATTTGAACTCCGACCCGGAACCAGTAGCTTAAAAGTACGTTAGGCAATTTTGATTTTAATATATGGTTGACATCCTCGCTTGCATTATTTTATGTCATTTTCAAAAGGAAAAAAAATCAACCATCAACGAAACACTCTGCAGTTTCTAAAGCTCACCTGGCTCTACTCGCACCTGCCGCAGCTGTACAGGACCCAGCGGGTAGGTGATCATGTCTCCAAGTAACCTGGCGTCCGGACTGACTCTGCCGTTGTACCAGCTTCTCACGTGGAGGGCGGGCATCAACCCGGTTGTTATCCAGGTCCAAAACGACGGGATGTCAGCGATCTAAGAAAATACGGACCAGGTTATCACGTCATAACGACTACGCCGATGAAGGTAAGACAATACCGTAGTGAGATGCGCAAGAAAAAAGTTACTGAACAACTAGATATGATTTTGGAAACGGTCAGACGTTACAGTTGGCACCCGCTACTAGTATCATCCATTAGTGAGGGCCCCAATGGGGGGGTCCCGACAACGCTCTACGCTAAATTCTGATGGCCGGCTACGTATTACGCTGAATTCATGAAGCCTCTCTACGCCCTACGCTAAATTCAAAAGCTTCCCCACACGTTATGCAGAACTCATAACCGAGTAGCCTGGGTACCATTCTCCGAACCGGTCGGCTTTGGGGTGCTTTACCCGGCACCGACCTGCTTCTGTCAGCCTGCCTGATTAGCTGCCCTTTGAGATTTCGCCGATATCTAGCTTGAAGCCGGCCTTTTGAGTTTACCCCGCGCGACTAAATTAACCTAACCCCGTAAGAACTCCCCCGGCCTGTACCAATTAACTGTACGGGCGGCCACCCCTACACCGCCGAGCGCCTCGATGGTATAGTACCCAGGCTAATCACCGAGCGACTGAGCGTTTGTGTCAAAGATGGTATACAAGTTGAGTTAAAAGTATTCATGGTAACCGGCGGCAGAGGCGGCGGCAGCAAATTTCTAACGCGGGGCGCAATATTGCTGACCGAATTTTTATCATCTTGAGCGCCGAAGGCGCGACAATCCTAGGGGGTCCAGGGGCATGCTCCCCGGGAAAATTTTGAAATCTTGACCCTCTGAAACGCTATTTCCTGCATCTGAGGGGCAACTTTTTCTTGCAGACTAGAAATGAAAACAGAACTGCAGTGGATGTCACTCGGGGACAGAAGGAAAATGTCCAGACTTTTCATGACGTACAAAATGACCAATAAACTGGTGGACGTACCGACTGATGAGTATCTAATACCAGCTCAAAAAGAACAAGAAACAGTCAAGTACCAGAGTTACCAACCTAGAATTGATGTGTTCAAAAATTCGTACTTTCCCAGAACTATCGCGGAGTGGAATTTGTTATTACCAAGCACAGTAGGGGCATCTCCTCTAGAGGCGGCAGGAAATATTGTCTGGGGGGACGATCTTTTCCTGACAGAATTTTGCAGCAGATGTAACGCCTTTGACGCAACCCGTAAACTTTGCCGTTAGACTAGATCGATTTTATGAAATTTGCATCATCAAAAATACACCAAGTTTTAGCTTGCCCCCCCCCCCCCCCCCCCCAACATATTTTCCTAGGCATACCTAATGCCGCCAAAAACAGGATATGATTTTGCTATGGTAACTGTTTTGGCGTATCTTATTACCTGGATGTCTAACGTTCATCGACGAATCTTTAATGCCATTTCTATTAAAAATACAGTTTAAAATTTTGATGGCGACGCCCCAACATATTTCAACCATGTCGCCGAGAGCGCAGATTGTGCGGGGCGTCGCAAAGGAGGTCCACGGAAATTTTGAAATCTTGACCCTCTGAAACGCAATTTCCTGCATTTTGACGGGACTTAGGGCAATGGTTAGGGCAGGTTTGATTACGCTATATGCACAATTCATCCATTACGTTTTACGGTAAATTCCGGGGAGCTACAACGTATTACGTAGAATGAAAAGAGTCAATTACGCTCTACGCAAAATGCACCGATTACACTCTACGTTGAATTAAGCGATCCGTCTACGCTCTACGTAAAATTAAAACGGCCGATTACGCTCTACGCAAAAGGGCATTGGGGCCCTCATTAGTTCCTGATCTGGATTTCTGGTTTTCAAGTTTTCTTTAAACTATGAATTACTATGCAATTTAGATAGTCCAATAGGAAAACAAAGTCAAGACCAGGCAGAAACTAGAGTCGTAGAGAGTACTTTCAACGATCTACGTAAAGCAACCGTTGCTGAATATGCGATACGGAATATCAGAACCACCACCACTGGCTCATGTAAGAAGAAACCCCGAAAATGTCTAGGAACCAACACACTCAAATACTGTAGGCTTAATGATTGTCAATGTATGTCTATCTAAAATGAGTGTGTGAGTGAGTGAGTGAGTGAGTGAGTGAGTGAGTGAGTGAGTGAGTGAGTGAGTGAGTGAGTGAGTGAGTGAGTGAGTGAGTGAGTGAGTCTTACCTGCACCACTGTAAGATGTTTCATGCTGAGGGTGAAGGTGTAGGAGTGAGTGAGTGAGTGAGTGAGTAAGAGAGTGAGTGAGTGAGTGAGTGATCAGGAGTAACTGGGTTGGTGACAAAGTGAGAATAAGAGAGCAGGAGTGAGTGATCATGAGTGAATAATTTAATGGACGATTGAGTGAGTAAGTGAGTCAGTCAGTCAGTCAGTCAGTAGTGAGTTCCCACCTCAAAGAACCCAACGTCGCCCGTCTCCAGTATCTGCCTCTCCACATTTTGTGTCATGTAGAACGCCATGGGGCTTCGGTCCCCGTATGATGTTGCCATGACAACAGCGATGAAGAGACCAAACACCAGAACCTCCAGTACGGCGGCGCGCCTCTTGCGTTTCTCTGCACTCTTCTGCCGCTGTTCAGCAAGAGTGGACTCGTCCGGTGGTGAGTCCAACCTGCCAGTTTCGAAACCCTACATAGCATAAATCAAATTCATACAATGCCAAACTTTTACAGTATATTCAATAAGCATATGCTTTATACAAAAGGTCTGGTTGCACTTATGCGATAACAAAAACGCACCTGTATCGTCTGTACACCCAAAGATTCTGGTCTATCCTTCCAAAGATACCGCTTCCACCCTGACGCTGTCTGCCATCGCATCATTTTAGACTGGCAAAACAAATAAAAGGTTCTGATTACGCTTAGAAAGTATCCCACTATAAAGAGGGAGAAAAAAAGTCAAAATAAAGGCACAAAGAAACTATGTTTTGATATTAGATTAATAGCACAATGTAGTGCGGGTACAATTGGTACAGAGTACGCATGTTCAGCGACAAGAATTGTGAGTAATATGTCAAAGGTGTTTCTTCACTTAACTTCAAAGTCCCATTATGTTGAAAGGAACATTCAAATAAAAGTCATCCTCATTATAACAAGATGTAAATTGTCTTTTTTTACGTATGACAAAAATATCCAGACCTTCTCATTGGCGTCCGGTGTGCTGGATTGAAGAAAGTCTTCACCAGGCTCCAGAGGTTCGGCAGTTGGCTCGTCATCTTCGACTGGCGTCTGTTTATGTTTGAAAACATGGTTAATAAAAAATTTAGACATCCAGGTAAACCATATATAAAGACAATGCAATCTCTACGACTGGATAAGATTCGGACATTACTTTGCATGTGGGCATATGATCCTTACGAGTTAGTGACAAGTTAGGGCACGGTCACATAGGTCGTACGATCGTCATACGATTTTAATGTCATAGGATTTTCAAGCAGGCTGCAACAGTTCCAACCACGACATGGATCCAAAACAGCATTTTGTGTACAAAAAAAAAGTTGAACCTTGCAGGAGACGCACATTTTTGTCCTCCAGAAATTTAAGAAACTTAAGATTTGAATTATACAGTTCCTCAAATGGGTAGCAGACTGAAGTGAACATAGGAGCGAAAACTACCCGGATGGTACCAAGGCCACATACCTTTGATATCAAAGCGAAAATGACAGCCACGATGAGCAGCTTGAAGGGCTGCATCAGGAACAGGTCGGTCACGAATGACGTCAGAAAGGTGACGAGCCACGCCTCCGCCTTGGCCCGGCCAAAACTCAGGGTGTACAGCACGGTGAAAAACGCCGCCACGAAACTCGCCGACCACACAAGCAACCAGCCTGCAGGGGAAAACCATAGGACATGTAAACATGCCAAACACATGTTGCAGTTGCTCAAGCAACTGGATATGATTTTGGAAACGGTCAAACGTTTCAAGTAGCAATTTTTTCACTACCTTTCGTCAGTGACGAGCAGCCAGCCTGCATAGAAAATTATTGTTAAGCTGAGTCCTAATCCCTCCTTAATTATAGCACATGTAAACATGCTAAATAGCGGCTACTCAAGGAACTGTATATGAGTTTGAAAACGGTCAGACACTTAAGGTAGCGTTCACTATCTTTCATCTATGACACTCAGGTAACAAACTCATTGACAAGCCACTGGAAATGATTTTGGAAACGATCAGAGGTTTCAGATAGCATCCATTAACTTGCGCCAGTAAAAAAACTAGATATGATTTTGAGAACGTTCAAACGTTTCAGGTAGGATCCCCTACCTTTTATCAGCGACACTGGTAATAAACTCATTGACAAGCAACTAGATATGATTTTGGAAACGGTCAGAGGTTTCAGATAGCACTCACTACCTTTCGTAAACAGTTCAAGCAACTGGATATGATTTTGAGAACGGTCAGATGTTTCTGAAAGCATATGATTTTGGAAACAGTCAGATAGCAAACTTTCGTCAGTGACACGAGCTTTCATCAATTAACCACTCTACAGAAGCGAAAAGAGTTACAATCGGAATATACCTATATACGCAGTCCACCAAGGCAGCGATGATTTGGCCTTTCCACCACCTTCCACCCCTTCCTCCTGTGCCTTCTTGTCCGTATTCCTGGCTCCCCGCGGACCGGAGTTACGGAACAGGAAGGCGATAAGAACATTTACAGGTAGGATGATGGCTGCACTCTGTACGCCGATCATGATCTGGAATCACAAGAAATAGGCCACACTGACTTAAGTCTATGAATGACATTCCCCGAGACTACAGAACGAATGTGCGAGTGCGAAAAAAAAAGAAAAATCCAGCCGCTAAACCACAGGACTACAGATCCAGCCCATTCGTCTCCAGGCTTGATTTGTCTTAATATGTTCACCTCCAGTATTAAAGACTGTAAGAGATCGTCGCCATTTCAATAACGTTTCATTGCAATGGCGCAGTGGGCCCCATGCCCTGACCATGTGACCCCTTACCCCACAGAGCAGGTCCTGATCTGGTAAGCATAAAATCCAGACTGACCAAATATGATATCGGGTGACATGTGGGTACAGTTTTTTTTCTAAGAACAGTCGAAAATCAATGCACACACGGACAATAGACTTGATACTATAATGAGCGTTACACATTGCTGCCCTTAGATGGAGCCAAGGGTGGAGATATGATGATGATGATCATCATTTCTCTGTACCTGCGGCAGTGAAATAGGCGGTTCTATCTCGACCCCAGCAAATCTGATTGGTTCTGGCGGCTCGAAGTCGTCCCCGCGGCCGAAGAACATGATGTTGGTGAGCATGGTGCTGTAGAGCAGCGTCAGGCAGCAGGACAGGCGCTGGACACGGGTGAACGGGCTCCGGGCAGGGCGGCCAACCACCGAGAACCACATGTGGCCGTCGTTCATGTCCCTGGTGAAAACAGAAGTACATGTAGTTCATTCATTCATTCATATATTCATTTATTCATTGACCACTTCAGTCATTTAGTCATACATTCACCGCCATTCATCCATCCATCCATTCATTAATTCATTCATTCATTAATTCATTCATCCATCTATCCATTCATTTATTCAGCAAACAGAAACAAATGCTTTCCTCTAAAATGGGACAACAATGATTTATTGGAAATCATGGAAGTTAGTTGCTTTTTCCAGTGATTCTTGACTCTGCTTGAGTACATTTCTTATATATTATAAGCCAATAGAACAAAAAGCAGAGAGATAGCTGCCGTGTATCAGCAGATGATAATGAGAATAATTGATTGATTGATTGATAGATTGATTGATTGATTGATTGATTTTAGTAAATTTGCTACCTTGCACTTTTTGCCAGGAACAAGTTGCGGAACTTCTTCAGGTCCTCAGGTACAGCCCTGGGGATGATCCGGTGAACCTTCCCGTCATCTTCCTCCACAGAGAGCCATCTAGATTGAAACAGATTTCTCCAAGATTACACAGTTTTGTTTCATTTCTTTACCATGCGGAGTTGCCTATTGCGTGCTTCATAGAAATATTACATGTCCATTATTACACCTGGGTGAAGTGAGGAAAGTCATGTAAACTTTTCCAAGAGCACTACGTCTGGTGCATGGTGAGGATCGAACTTGAGACCTCTAGGTTTCGAGCCCAATTAAAGCAACACTCTGCCATTTATGCCACATACGACGCCGACTCTGAGTTTCGAAGGGACAAATGAATGAGGTGCATTTAATGTCCCTGTGTGCTAAGGACTCACCTGTTACACAGAAAATACGTCGTGTCGTTTCTTGCCCTGTTTGTTACAACAATCTGGCTCAAAAACCTGCGAACAAAACATACAAAAATGTCTATGATAATTTCTTATATCACTGACATACATGTATGTGTGAGGACTGAGATTGCTTTCCTACATGCAAAAGTGGCGATCATGATTGTATCGGTAGAGATCCCTATTGGAGATTCTCTTCACAGAGACCAGGGTCTCTGTACGCTATCTTACATCATTATGAAAAATCGACTTACCATCCCGGACTGTAGCCTTTATTATTGTGCCAGACGCGCAGATGGGAGAGCTCTCCCAGTGGTTCTTCTGTAGACAGAAGGAACGAGTCCACGCTTCCCTTCTCAAACAGAACCCGCTTTTCGTCCCGCAGCTTGAAGGGGATGCTCTCATTGGTAAGTCCGCCGAGGACTATTGTTACCTAAGAAAACAAAATACACCATCAAGAAAGTTTAAGTCCTTTCCGCACCAGGTGGTGCATATGGCAGCGCACATCGTTCTTGTAGCCCTGGGACACACAACTTTTGTGCATTAGCACTGCAGCAGGGGGCTGGTCCTTTGGTGGTCGTGTGTGTGTTACAGCACGACTTTTCTTTCCCAAATGCCGAATCTTAAGCAAAGAAAGCAGCATGTACCATTTAGAAAGTCTTCGGTATGACTCGGCCAGGGATCGAAGGTATGACCTGAATGCAAGGTAAACACTTCCACCTTGGCCAGTACCAAATCCCACGTCATCTTACTCTCTGTTTGGGTTGAGATATGGATGAGAAAGCCTGGTATAGGCTAAATGCCCAAAACAGTTGTAAGATGGTTTGTGGTTAGGGTGCAAGAACAGATGCCACCCTTTTTTTCATTCCTTTTTCTTTTCTCTCTCTCTCTTTTTTTTTTTATTTTTTATTTTTTTTACGAGTGCCCATGAAAGGTTTTACCCTCCTATTTGTGTCTGTAAAATGAGCTCTTATGGTTAGATCCTTCTCTAACGCTCAGCGAAAACCGAATGACAGGTCGAATGGGGTGAATGGTAATCTCCCCCCTAAACCTCGCGCAAGGTGACATGGGATAGTACCAAATCCCACGTCATCTTACTCTCTGTTTGGGTTGAGATATGGATGAGAAAGCCTGGTTCCAGCATCCATCTTCTACGTAACTTATCATTTCTTCCTATCCTAGCGTCTCTTTCATCCCCTTCTTCCAATACTTACACCTTTCCCTATTATTACCTATTCACTCTTACTTCTCTTCTTTTCCCTCTTTTTTTTTTTTAAAAAAACATGCTTTTACCCCTAGTTTTCCCTCGTCTCTCGCCGAATGTAATTGCTTTTTATTAAAAACTAAAAACGACAGTCCAATGTGTTTAGACCAAGTTTATTCCTATGCAATAATTCCTAAAAACAACCTCATTTACTTTCACGTATGCTTCTTGAGATACTGATATTCAAGCTGTAGTAATTCCGACATTCTTGCTTGCACTAAGGAAATGGCTAAAGATACAGAAATTCATTCTTATACAGTCGCCCTTCAGTATGTACAAATATCTGATCACAGATTGTCGATCGGAGAAAACAGGCGTTACCGCTACGATATCACCTAACAAAGTCTTTTTAGAAAAAATCACTTAACAGCTTCTTGTTATGATCAGGTCCTTGTTTTCCAAACTACATGTCGTGATCCGCGAACACTGGTTTGTATTCTCTACAGTTTCTATCTTGGTAGAAAATCCCCACGTTGCGTTGCTCTGTTCCGGTCTGGGGAACCGCTACGGTTGGGGTCGTTTCCTTGACTTTCTGTCCTACTTGCGACTGTAAGATGGCTGCGGGAGATGTTTCATGGCAAATCCTGTCCAGGCGCATGTACCTTCTTGCTGTGGCTTCGTTTCGCCAGCCGACATGTGTCATCAGAGACGATTGATCCGCCCCCCCAAGGGCTATTGTGATAGCACTCGCCGTACGTAGACCGTGTAGGGTTTCTCCCTCGTAGCTGCCCATCTCTGTCAAGTACGTTTTGAAACGGCTCTGAGCTGCATCGTATGCGAAAGGTTCGTTCACAACTTCGCCTGACTTGTTAATAATGCGAAACAGGTACCCTCTTTTAAGGGAAACCTGGAAAGATTGTGCCACCCTAATGTACGTGCGTAACGCTTGAACTGGACACATGGAATTGTCCTTGCCTACCAAGACTGGAAACATGTTGGACGTACCGTCTCTCAGTGTTTTCCCGAATGTGTGGTTGAATAAGATCCCCTTGCCGTCTGGAAGCCATGCTAGCTCTTCCGATTTACATCTACCAAGGTCTGCTGCTCTGCCGCGAAAAACATTGTTTTGAAGAAAGCTTGGTCTCGGGCTAAGGTAAGAAGGGTGGTTTCCTTCACCTTTGGGTTCTCCATCTTCTTCCGGATATGTTCGCATACCGCTGTTAGCTTTGTGAAGAAAACCGGCTGGGCTTGTGTCGGCTGGACCAGGGCGTTGGCTTGTTCTGCTTTGGTCACTTTGAGGTACTCCTTCACTTTCGGAGCTGTTGCGGGGTTCCCTGTACAAATGGCGTTATTCCATTCACCTCCTCTCCCAGAGTTAATGAATATGGACCTTAGCTGACCTATCAAAGAGTCGACCGTCCCTGCCGCTAACCTACGCGGACAACCACATCCTGTTGCTTTTTTGTCTCCAAAATTCTTACAACTCTTGTTGTGTATCGTCGTTTTTCCTCCTTTGTCTTTCCAGACAAGGAATGCGCATACGTCTTTGGGGGAGGCAGTGATCAAGTCTTTCCTGGGTTGAACGTTACCCAAGAAGTCAACTAGTTCGTTTTCTAAAGCTGCTTTCTTTTTCCCGTAATCAGAATTTTTTGCTATGTGTCCAATTTCGTCTAATCTCTTTTTAATTCCTTCCTCGTCTACTTTGATGTTTCTACGCGGTGGTGGGAAAGGCTTCCGTAGGTAACCGCACATCTGGCAGTGTCTGAAGTTGTAGTCATTGGCGTGGTTGCATCCTGGGCAGGCTGCCGCCGGCTTCCATTGGCGTGGGACTCTTGGCAAGGACTGTTGAATGTGAATACAAAAAGGGAACTTGTCATCAACGCTATTAACATTGACCGTTACCAAATCTTTATACTACGATACAGTTGAGTGTTCTACTCTGAAGGCCCACAGTTCGTTATTGAACGCTTTTCCCGGTCTAAAGCCTTGTTTCGATGGGAAGTGTAAAGCTGACGTGCTCCCCGCGTTGGAGAGCTTAATCGCTCTCTTCGCCACGCCCATCAATATGGGCCACCACAGGGGTCGAGGGGACAATTTGGGGGCTACAATTATGGTGACATTGGCTTCCTTTTGTAAGAGGAAATTGACCACTGCTCCTGTTATGTTGATAGGGGGAAACACGTACGCGTTCTCTCTCAGACCTAGGGGAGAAGTCTTTGGGTTAAAACGGAACATGTCGACTCCTGCTGATCCCGGAGTTGGAAAGGGGGTGTAGTGTCTCAATGGTTTCCCTTTCCGGTCTGTCTGTGTGTTGGAGTCTAGAGCCATCAGGTCTATGGTGTGTCCTGTAGGGCCTCCGAATTCCGCTTGAAGACGGTTCCACAAATGTGGGGCGAGTTTACAGTCTGTCCTGGATAGCTGTCTTGAAGGGCGGTCAGCTTCGTTGTCTTTCGTCCTGACGTGTGTCATCGTCAAAGATATGTTCAGAGCTACTGTTGTCTCGAATATGCCTTTTATCTCTTCATTCAAGGACAAGGAACGTGCTCCGTCTCCTCGCCACGCGTCCACCACTGCTTTGTTGTCTACCCTTAGGGTCACCCTGGAGTTTTCTATCCGCTTCTTGGCTGACGCAAGCGTGAAGGATATTGCTCTGGCTTCTTTGCAGTTTATGTCCATTGATTTCTCATGTCCTTGCCAGTAATCACCTATTTCTAGGTCTCCCCCACTGTGTTCTGTGTTGTGGAGAACCGCCCCCCACTTGTATCCCGACGCGTCTGTAGCTATGGTGACCGTCGTATGTCGTTCATCCCGCCAAGGCACTGGCTTTACCCCAGCATCGACAAATCTCCAGTGTTCAATCTCCCTACGGACGCCTTCTGTCAGGCGTGTGTGAGACCTGCCTTGTTTAGTCATGTTACCGAAATAAGTTGTTGCATTGTCTTGTATATATGCGCGCCCCTGGAACCATTAATGTGAAAGATACGCACTTCCCTACGAATTTCTGAAGTAGGCGGATTGAGACGGTGGCTGATGCGAGGATTGACTCTCGGACACTTGCGAACTTTTCTCGTTTGTCGTCTGGGAAGAAGAACACCGCCTGAGCGGAATTTAGACCGCATCCTAAGTGCACGAGGACTTGTACTGGCACAATGATGCATTTTTCAAGGCTGAGGAAATAGCCGGCTCTTGTCAGTAGCTCACACATAATATAGCTTGCTATAGCCGCTCTTTGGTACTGTGTCAGGTTACGTGTCTCGCGACATATCACCGCGAGTGCACTATTTAACCTGTCGTCGATGTACAACATTGTTGGGACCCCTAGATGTCTGGCATACGAGGAGATCAGTGTTCCTGTCGTGTGGAAAACGTATGCACTGGCTGCCCAGCCAAATGGTAGGCAGCAGTGGACGAAAAAATGTCCCTGGAATTGGAAACCAAAGTATGTGTAGCTATCTTCAGACAGTTTGATATGTGAGTACCCACTCTTCTCGTCAGTGTGGGTCATGTAGCCTCCCTTTGTTATCAACCTGGGAGCCTCCGTGATGGAGTCTAGGACGAAAGGGCACGCCTTGGTCCATTTGTTCAGGAAACGTCCATCCCAACACATTCTGGGCTTGGAAGGCTCTACTGTGAGAGGGAGGACTAGGTGGGGGGGCGTGCACTGGCCCACCTCTCCCCACCATTTTACCGATCCGTCTTCTAACCTATTGGTGATTTCAGTCGTAATGAAATCCTCGAATTTGGAGCAATTTTTAGCGTTTGGCAGTATGATCGATGGGGGAGTGGGTGAATCATACGTTTTCCCCTTGAACTGACCCGTGAAATTGGTAAAGAAATCGTTAACTTTGACTTTGTTGGTTATCCAGTTAAGAACCTCTTTGCCTTTGTCCGAGAAGTTTGAGAGGTTCTTCCACACTTCCACGTGCTCGTGTAGTGATCCCGCGATAAACTTTTTGGGGTTTCGGAAAGGAAGAGAGGTTGGGTCTGCATTATTAGGAGATGACAGTGCTTCCTCAGCAGGGGTTGGGGTTGTCGGGCAAATCGTTGGCCAAGGTTTTCCTTCCCATGTCACCCATTCGGTGTCTTGGTTAGTACGGGTTTTTATCCGATGAGGCTCGAATGGGGCTTGGCCAGATGGGAGGACGGGGATACGGTTCGGGAAGGACCCTGGGGAAGAAGAGTAAGGTACAGGGATCATGCTTCTGTGGGCGCATGTACACATTTTACATTTCATACACTGCAGTGAATATCCCATTAAGTCGTTGTACCTGATCGACAAAGAAAACAAACCAGCAAACTGAGAGGTGTGAGATTGTGTGGCTGCCACTCAAAAACAATTTACAAGTAAGTGGGGGGTCGTGGTGGGATTTGACCTGCCTGTAATTGTTATTCATATGTTGCATCGGGTGGGAATGCAAACCAAAATCAACAAAACGTCTCCTTGGGGGGGGGGGGTGCGTTTTGAGGAAAAAACCGGGCAGAATTGATGTGCGACGAATAGTGAAAAAACGAAAGGCATCAATGTTCGTATTTTATGTGCACGGGCGGGTTGAAAAGCTATTTGTCAATCGCTTGATCCCAGTTCGAAAAAGTGTGGGGAGAAAACAAATGGGGCGTGATTGTTCACTAACCAGATTAAGACACTATCCTACTACCCATGGAAAACAATGATTTGTTAAGCAAACTTGTGCAACGGGTGCGGACTTGTCTGACGTGAATGAATGCGAAGAAAGGGGGGGGGACCTGCTTTGTTTGTCGTTTGTCAACATCAATCAGAAACAGATTGTATAAAATGGCATCGTTACTCATGAGGTACTAGAAAAATCGCAGTGTGTTTGTCTAACGTTTGATTATCGTTCTTTTACAAATGAAGTTGTCTACTGTATGTTCATGGCCTCATGAAAATACACATCTGGCATGTCGTCAAGACTTCCGTGTTAACGCTTGGGATCTGATTGTTAGAACGATAACCTTTAAGACACGCTGTAGGGAAAGACCATGCAAATCATTGGCTGGAGAGGTGTACTTTATTCTGAAAAGAACGTTTTGCACAAAATCGACTTCTCTTATCCGTCCATGGCTCTCGAGAGCTAAAGCGGTGAGTCCTCTAAACTAAGCTTAAAAATGCAATTACCTTTCGGCATCGGCTACTCATGCTAACCTATGTTACTTATCCAACTTAACATCGCTCTTTACTTGCCAACGAACTCTACCTACCTATGCTACTCGTCGAAATTTTTACTTGTATACATGGCTAGGCAACTTCTTACTTTGCTATATTGCCTGTTGCAACTACGAAACGACGTCTTCACTTATGATATTTCTGTCTACGCATGCAGCTTTTGTATTACCCGTTCTATGGTGTCCTGAGACTCTATCAGGTCTGCTGGAAACTCTACAGGTCGCTAACTCCTACGGTGACTATGACTATGTTTCCAGCCGTGTTGGCAAAGTCTATTTTCGCGGCGGGTAGGGGCATTCACGTGCCCAGTGTCCTTTCTTGTGGCAGTTGTAGCATTCGTTTCTAGGCGGGCCGCCATCCCGACGACCTAGTGCACCTCGCCTGGGGGGGTTCCACTCCTTTCGCCGCGGGTTGGGCTGCCATCCGCCGAATGAAGGGCCCTGGGGAGCTCTTCCTAGTGCCGCGGTCGGCCCCTGCCCGCCCGGGGCTGGGAAAGGGCCCAGGTGGTAGCTTTCCTCCCTGGCGTTCCTTCTCAGGTTTGCTTGGGCCTTCTCTGCCTCCTCCTCAAAGCGGCGCTCGTGTTTTGACATCGAGAACTTGAGGACCTCCAGTCCGATGCCGCGGGAGGTGGTGTTCTTCATGAACAGGCCATGCACTCTTTCATAGTGTCGCTTCGTCTTGGCGTTTGTTGTTGAGTCGATCACCCTTCGCAGAGCCCCTCCCAGCCGCAGTGGGTCCATGTGGATGGCCGGTTCTCGGCACACCCTCTTCAGCCTCTCAAGTGCGCTCTGCGCTTGTTCATCCTATAGGTACCAAATAAACAAACCCGCATTAGAATATTGTCCTTGTCACTTCACTAGGTCCTTTGCTTGTGAATGCTTTATCCATATGCATAGAAATGTTAATCTTCCGATCTTTCAAGGTTTTCAGCCTGCCGCCTCCTGTGGCGCAAAGGAAGCAAGGTGCTTTCCAAGTTTGGAGCCTTCTACACAATAGCTGTGTGATAAATGTGTCCCAACAAAAAACTTGCATGTGATCTTTATCAAAACAAGTGTAAAACAGGTATGCTCTGAAAAAAGAACTTGGAAAAAGGACACGAGGGTGCAAGGCGTTCTGAAAAAAGCCGAAATAAATCTCGCCCCTCTCCGACCGTACTCAGTAGTCGATACGAATCGGCGAGAGACGAGGGGAAAACTAGGGGTTTTTCAAAAGGTTATCAACTGAATTTTCATTCTTTTTTACTTTTTTTTTTTTCGGAATTCTTTTTCCTTTCTAGTAATAGGGATGATGAATCTGAGACGCTGTAAAATGACTCCATAGGCACAACGTTGCATAAAATATCCAAACACATTTCTTTTTTTTAATTATTATTATCTTTCTTTAATACAACAAGGGGTAGGGGTGGAATTAGACGCCTTGTCTTATCTGGATGGCCAGAAAAATGCGCCCCGCAGGGAATCCAGATTGTCACAAGCTTTGTTTATTCTCAGCTGGGGTTTTATGACAATAGCTCGTTGGAAAAAACTTTCCGCTTTCCTTTTCACGCCGCCTGGGGACTGTCTCGTGTCTGGTGGGATTATTCCATTGGTATTCATAATCTCCTCACCAATGCAAATATCGTCAAAGGAAAAACGCCGGTGTTGTAAAACTGCGATGTCTTTGTAGCTTTACCGTCAAAGGACAGTCGTTTACATATAGATTTGACGTGTTTGGGTAAAACAGTATACGACCTGGTGTGAAATACGAAATTTTACATTCAAAAGTTTCGGTATGACTGTAAATTGGTTGTCAAAGGGAGAAGCCGGCGTTGCCACCATGGGAGGTCTTCTAGTCTCATTAAGTAGAAAGAAAAGCCGCCCTGCAAAATTTATAAGGCGATGTCGAGCGGGAACCTGCCAAAGGACCTGGTGTGAAGGTCTGCTCATTGTAAAGCAATTAACAAAATCGTGTCTTGATAACGGAAAAAGGACTGGAAAATTTGAAAAAATAATGAACAGAAAAAACCTCTTCCCGCTGAAAATGCTTCCTTAAAATGCCCGTTCATAGGATCTCTGCCCAAAGGTATTTGGGGTTCCCAGATCGATAAAAACTTCTTTCTCTCTTCCTCTCCCTCTTATGCCTTCTCTTAGAAAACTTCGCCGCTGGTAAGTTTTCTCGGCTCCAAAAAACTTTCGCGTCTACAAATAACGCATACATAGGCCCAGTCTCAGAGTTTGTGGGAACCTGCTCAGCCCGACCCAAACTCATACGAACACATTACAGACTTGAGCTGTGGGGTTTGTGGGGGCCCAGAATTTTCCGTTCGAGTCAACTCATCATATACCAAAAAACAGTTTTAATTTCGGAGTTTGTGGGAACCTGTTGCCCGACCCAAACTCATGAAAATGCCAGAAATATCGACTAGAGAGACTTGCAGTTTTGGGGCTTGTGGGAGCCCATTCACATCGAACTAAACTCATAATCCGGAGTTTGTGGGAACCTGCTCGCCCGACCCAAACTCATATATATATAAGAAAAGTAAATTCAAGGTTGGTGAGACCATCCGTTCTGGAGTTTGTGGGAGCCCCTTCGCCCGAACCAAACTCATATATTCATTCACTAACATTCGCTTGCGACACTAGGGTCTCGGAGTTTGTGGGAACCTTTCGCCCGACCCAAACTCACATTCTGTTGTATTGAGCAAACTTTTCCTGTGGCCCACTCGTCTGAACCAAACTCACGAAAACCTCCACCCAAAATCTTTTGGCTTGCACTCTTAACCGGGGTCTGTGGGAGCCCATTCGCCCGAACCAGACTTCTAAGGCTACCGTCAGCTTGCAGTATAAACGAATCTCCAGTGGTAATGTTGGGATTCGTTTTGGGCCCCAAAACTCGTGCCAATACCCGCGACAGGATTTAGTCTAAGTGCGTGGCTCACATGGGAACTAAAAAACTTTTTACCGTGGAAGTAGATGACAATCCTACTGATTAACCATAAAAAGGGGAGCGGGGATACCAACCTCAAATTCTTCCTCGCTGTCTGAGTCGGAGGGGCCGGGGTCCGGCTGTGGCCGTTTCGCTTTCTTCTTCGGAGGCGGGTTCTGGGGCCCGGCGTCGCTCGCCGCCGGTGCGCGCCTCTTCGCGTCGCTGGGTGAGTCGTCCGGCTTCTGCTTGAGGAGGGCTACCGCTGCCTGGGCTGCTGTCTTGGCTGCCTCCGTGTCGTTGATCGGCTGTGCTGATGTTGTGTCGTTGGCCGCGAGGATGGCGAAGTGAGCCAGGCGGATCAACATGTCCTGGCTCTTGTGGTCCAGGCCGGCCAGCTGGAGGAGCGCTTCGGGGTCGTCCGCGGTTAGACTCTTCAGGCGCTGGATCAGGTCCTTGTCGTTGTACTCTATGAGCTTCTTGTCGCTCTCAAAGCGGGCGCACAGCTCCTCCGAGGGAAGAGGCTCGTCCCCCTTCACTCGTGTGAGGGTAGGGGTGAGCCGGGTTCCGACGAGGGTGGCATCTGTTCTTAGGACGGGAGCGGTCATGGTGCGTCTGAACAGTACGGTGTGCGAAAACCGAATGACAGGTCGAATGGGGTGAATGGTAATCTCCCCCCTAAACCTCGCGCAAGGTGACATGGGATAGTGCAACGATATGGGTCTGTATATGAAAGCACAAGCACCCTTCAGAAATGTGATGTGAATGTTATTTTATGTGATTATCTGTCAACTTATGTAATAAAATGTGATGCCATTTCACATTATAACACATTATATCACATTTTCTTGGAATTTTGTAACAGATTCACATACTTTTCACATTTATACACCTTGTATTGAAGCCCCTTTTCTCTAATTTCTTGAAATTTTCTTTGCAAACGGATGAAGATATTACATATTATTAAGTACCTCAGCAGTTGTCCCAGCATTCCCCCGGAAGCCGGTGTACACAGTGATGACGTATTGACATTCCTTCCGCGGGTTCAGAGTATGACCCGGAAGTATTCCTACTCCAGCCTATTCCAAATAAAAGACAGTAATAGTTAAAATCTACGAGCTGGTAGACCATGTACATAGTACATCCAACAACTATGACTATGTAAAGCTGTACGCTGTAGTCTTGAAGAGAGGTAACTAGAGCAACAAAGGATGGCGAGAATGAGGGAGATAGTCATGGGCATGACCTGAGAAACCAACTCGACCAGATGATGATCTCAGTTCATGACAATGGCATTTGCGTTTTGCCTCAATATTTCTAACGAAAAAATGTTGCATAGATTATTGTCTTGCAACAACTTGGAGGTACATGTACTTGGAAAGAAAAATCAAGACCCACAGATTACACTAAATATCATTTTGACATCCTCAGAAATCCTTAGCCATACCCAGATCGTACCTAATAAATGACATTTCAAACAAACAAACAAACAAACAAATTTTTGAGTCTAATTATCTCTGAGTCAATATGGTACCTTTTGTAAGTCTCTTCTGTCAGCCTTTCTTGCGAAGAGTATCCCGAACAGGTACAGCGCGAACACGGCCAGAACCAGAACCATTCCCGACGGATTCTCCAGGACGTTTGCGGACAGCGCCTCCGCGATGTTGAGCGGGTTCGGCGGAACAAACCCGGCAAACTTGGTCAGGTGATCACACCGGCAGTGGATATGGGTCATGTTCGTCAGCAGGCCAACCTGGAGGAACAGGACATCATCAATAAGCTCTTTAACAATTGACAGGAATGACAGGAATTGTGGATAATATGTCAAAGGCCCCTGAGACGAAAAACAAAGCAAGTCTTAACATTGTTAATATGCAAGTCGAGACAAAGGTTGAGACAAGAACTCGACTAATAGCAAGAACTAAAGCAACTGAATATGATTTGGGAAACGGTCAGACGTTTCAGGTAGATTCTTTCGTCAGTGACACTAAAAAGATGTCGTTGGAGAGCAGGTTTCTATATCCTAACTATGAATTGACATGCATATGAGATCTAGTTGGACAATAGGTCCTTTTATCCTAACTATGTATTAACATGCCAAAAAGAGAGGAAGATAATTTTTGAGACAAGAACTGTTTACAAGTCAGGGGCCTTCACCTTTGCCATATTTCCCACAATTCCTTGCGGGCACTGGTACAAATGGTACAGTAGCATAAGATATGTTATAATACATCATAATAATAATATAAAAAGTGATTGACATTAGAATTGTTCAAAATGATGAAATAACATGACATACTTCACATCCATCGCTGTGCCACAAGTCGACTTCTTCGTCGAAGTAAACGCAAGATGACTCAAAGACGGTCAAAGTAAAGTGGACACGTTCTTCTTCATCTAAGTCCAACTCAGAGCCAAACTGCACTCCTGGGATGATACAAAGGAACTCAACTGAATGTGATATCTTTAAAAATCAGCTGGTTACTAGCTGGTTATACTAAGCTACCAAAAACAAGTAGAATTGTTTGTACTACCAACAGGAACTGATACGTGGCGCTTTTCCCTGGCTATGCAGTAACATAAATTTGAATGGGAATTTGATAAAATCGGTACAATAATCCCAGTTGTGTTCAGAATAGAACTATGATCGAACTGTGGGCGGGGTTTGAACGGAGGTGTTTGAAATAGAGCCATGATCGAACTGTGGATGGGGTTCGAACGGAGGTGTTCGAAATAGAACCATGATCGAACAGTGGGTGGGGTTCGAACAGAGGTGTTCGAAATAGAACCATGATCGAATAGTGGGTGGGGTTCGAACAGAGGTGTTTGAAATAGAACCATGATCAAAACACGTACAGTGGGCAGGGTTCGAACAGAGGTGTTTGAAATAGAACCATGATCGAACAGTGAGCGGGGCTTTGGTATAGGTCTATATAATTGCATTATATTGCAACAAAGCTGACAGAGATAAATAGATGAACATTACCGATTCCAAATGTTGTCAGGTTTCCGACGTCATACTCCGAGATGTCCACCTCCTCCCCATGCAGCAGCCACTGGTAGGGGCTGGAGGTGAGGTTCGTTCCGTTTATCCACGGAACTGAGACTATCTGGTCTTCAGGAACGGGCAGCGTGGCTGTCCAGTTGAAGGCGTCTTGAGTAGGTACACAGTCTTTGCAGAGAAATAAGGAGACGTCTTGGGGAAATCGGGTCGAGTTGAAGTCGAGGTCGAACCCCAAGGTTGACTGTTCCTTCCCAACAAGGAACTCGAACACCTGAAGTACATTAACCAAGGAGGTTGAAAGAGGCGACCTCCTTGCATTAACCAATAAATGTAAAGCCCACAAACGTTGAGCTTTTACCATTGGGTAGGTCGACTGCTCTCTCTTTGAAGCCAGGGTCTGAATTGCGAGGAGCTTAGTACAATAGGCGGGGATAAAGTTAAGTCCGACTTAAAATGAACCCGGGGCCCGACCGGGGCAAAAAATACCCTGGGAGCTGCAAGGGGTCCAACAGGGCCAAGTAGGAGTCACGCCCGATTGTGAATAAAAAACAGTCCGCGAATTGTCCGGCAGGGCCTTTTTTTCAAATTGGGATCTAACCCGAAAGAAACAAAAATAAAAATGTATACGGAAAAATATACACAAAAAATACCAACGATTATTTTCGCTACATCTTGGGTAGTCTGGTGTCTTTTCTATCATACTTTTCGTCCCGAAAGTTACCCGACCGGGCCCTGGTTTGGAAATGTGACGTAGGCTTTAGATGGAAGCTAACTTACTGTCAGGTTGCCAAGTGCCGCAGACGCTTCGAAGATATACAAGGATCCGTTCAGACTCTCGTTCTTCCGTCTGGTTAAGATGTCGATGGGCTCACTCAAACCGGAAACCGGAATGGTGCGGTCGCCACACTTCACCTCCAGACCCGTGACGTCAGTACGTATCTCCTGCGAGTTGTTGGAGTACTCGAACGGGTTGAAGTTGGACTCCACAAACTGAAGGAATAAATCAGAAAGATTATCATTTTAAAGAAAACTGTTACTGTTATTGCTATAATTGTTATTCTTATTTGGTGTCTACTCTTTCTTCGCAGCCAGGGGCTGAATTGCGAGGAGCTTACAATAAGGGGGGCCTTTAAAAAATCACAAGGGGCTGGAGCGGCTGCCATTTGGCGCTATCTCAGGTGACCTCAATACAGCAGTAGTTGTCCTAGGTGCGACTTTAGGTCTGAACCACTCACACCAGAAAGGACCCCTAGTCCCCTACTCTTTCCTTCCCCTCAAAGAAAACTAAAGGACCACCAAAAAGGTGACACTGTCTAAAAGGAAATACTCTCCAAGCAGAGGTTTGAACCGGCTGTTTTTGACGTTTTTGTGGGACTTTCTATGTTGAACAGTTTTCTTAATATCTACCACCTAAACCACCTGACAAAAATGCTTAAAATACATCAAAAACAGCCAGAACCGAACCTCTGCTAGGAGAGTAAAAAGGAAAAACACAAATCATGACAACCATACCTGTATCCCAACGTCTTCACTTGTAGGGCAAGAATTGCCGACAAGGCTCTGCAAGGAAGGAACCCTGACCAGACAGTCACTGTCTCCTCCAACAAGGTAAACCCTTTCCGTCAGTTCCACCGGGAACATAGTCAGATTCTCGAACCGCGTTCCATTCTCGTCGAACCACACCAGTTTTTCGAACCTCGTTCGATTCTCTCGCTGGATTCTCAGATGCATCTGAGAACATGGGCAATTTTAGCATTTAAAAATCAGATATAGGAGAATTCTTGTACACAAACTTACTGTGCCTACGTTTCGATGTCTCTCAGACACCTTCCTCAGAGCTTCTGACTGGAGTTCTGCTTCTCGACGATATAACGTTATGTGTAGCCATGGCAGAACTCCAGTTAGAAGCTCTGAGAAAGGTGCCTGAGAGACATTGAAGGTAAGTACACATTGGTTGTCTGAAAGAATCCTCCTATATTATATTCTACCAACCTGATGAAATTATTTCCTGATTTAAAAAGAAAAATCAGCCAGAAATCTCCTACAGGACCCCTTACACGAAGAAAAAGACATCTTTAAAAGTGAAAGAATCACACACTGTCAGATGTTTGAAAATTATGCTAAATTTCTGTTTTGTATGGTCACTTTCAAAATGTTTCCAAAATGCTCAAAAAAAAAAATTGAAATAGATGTTCATAATTAATTCTTAAAGTATACAACTATTACGGCTTTGATATCGTTTTATTTAAAATAGTTCAAACTTATAACAAATGTCATCTAAAAAGCCTTACAAAAAGAACACACTACAGACAAATAGAAAACAAAAGACACAAGTTATACCTTTGACAAAGAAAAATCCGCGTAAACGTTTAGATCCTCGTACTCTGGCATCATCTTGTTGAGATACATGTCGTTCATGGTGTCCAGGGCTTG
>CM033040.1:2808219-2908219 GCA_019207045.1 Branchiostoma floridae x Branchiostoma belcheri | reverse complement strand
GCAGCAAGGTCTACTAAAGGCGTGTAAGGAACCTAGAAAAAACAGGAATGAATGAATGAATGGATGGATGGATGGATGGATGGATGGATGGATGGATGGATGGATGGATGGATGGATGGATGGATGGATGGATGAATGAATGAACGAACGAACAAGGTCAGGTACCCATTTTACACCTCGGTGAAGTTACGTAAAAATATAATTCTTAAATTGTTTTGCTTTGGGAAAGAGGGCAGTGTGGCACATCACTCAAGTTAGTAACTAATACTTTACCATTGCCACATACAAACAGAAGAAGTTAAAATAAAATGTAGCATTTTACCTCCCCTATCGAAGTCAGGTAACCGTTCTTACACTAAGTGGGTTAAGTGAGGTAAAGTGCCTTTTCTCTGTAATTTGTTTTTATTTCCATGTATGTATGTGAAACTGGGCCCTGTTGAAAAGCAGTTTATAAAAACTGAATAGGCTACCCAGGCATTTCAAAATAAACAAACAAACAAACACAGTGTCGGGGGCACGGTTAGTATCGAACCCGGGACTCCGGGTTCAAGCCCAACACTCTACGCCACACACTACGCCACAGTTACGCCACATACGACGCCACATGTATGAAAAGTGTCTGTAGGCTTAGGTCACATTTCCAATCCCGGGGCCCGGCCGAGCAGCTTTTGGGAGCGAAAAGTATGACATAAAAGACATCAAAATACACAAAATGTCAAAATAAGATTCATGGGCATGATATGTGTACATGTATATCTATAGGTATAAATTTTAATTTTTCGTTTCTTAAAACATCCCGGCCGGGCCCCGGTTTGGAAATGTGACCTAGGCCTTACCTAAGTCATTTGATCGGTAGCACGACTGTATCCAAACTCTGTGTTCTGGGACAAAGACCCTGCAATTATGCCACACGGCCCCAATAATGAAGAAGTTTATTTGCAAGTTCGTGCCCGAGGGCTAATTGCAAGTACATGGTATACACATAGTGACAATGGACAGTCATAAACAATATTCTAATCTAATACTAATGTTGGCTATTTCTAAACAGGTTGGATTTGACTTCTTTTTTGGAAGCAGAGGGAGATGAAAAGCCCCACATTTTCTAAAATTTGTGGGTACAGCGATTTCAACAGAAAAGTGGTTTTCTGTTTGTCTGTCAATGTGGGGAAGTTGGGATAAGACTTCTCTAAACGAGTGATTCTTTCGGTTTCATTGAATGAACATTTGGAAATGAAATGTGTTTCGTCTCCCACTGCTTTAGATGTACAATATTTACAAATTCTTTCACACACTGGTAATCTCTTATATCTCTTATATATATATATATATATATATAATATAAACTTGGCCTCACCCATTGCGAAGACATTTGTATGATGATCCTGTTATCTAGCGGAGGGCGATCTCCAGGAAAGGCTGACCTGGCCATTTCTGCCCCTACCAGAATCAGCTCGAACTGCATGGAAATCTCCACTGGGCCCAGGATGTCCGCAAAATCTAGTATGAATAACACAGAGATTTAACGTCGATGAAGGTTAGACAGTTAGGTAATAAAATGAAGCAAAAAAGCAGTTACTCAAGCCACTGGATATGATTTTGGAAACGGTCATACTTTTCAGATAGCATCCACTATCTTACGTTAGTGACACTGAAGTGATCTGGGAGAAACTGGCTTTTTATACCGTAAGGAACATAATGAATAATGACAATTTTAGATGTCCAATAGGAAGCATTGTAAGACAAAGTCCAACTGAAGACAATTTTGGATTCCAAGGGAAACAAAGCTAAGTCCTAGTCGGTTCTTATCAAGTTGAAATGACCCAGAGCCTTAGCCTGAGTACCATCCTCCGTAGTGACCACTGGCTCACTACTTTCGCTTGCTGTTGTATCCAACTTTCGTCAGTATCTAACTTTCGTAATATGCCGAATCCTGGATATCCAGGAATCGTCCTGAGCAGAAGGACGATTCCTGGATATCCAGAAATCGTCGCAAACAGGACGTTTCCTGGATAGACGACGGTGTTTATCCAAAACGTGTACGTGGGGGTGGAGCTTCCTGTTTTCGAGGGAGGAGACTATGCGGAGGGCGGGGGCATGTTGTTTTCGTCAGAAAGCCGCCATCTTTGTATCTCCCCGCAAGAAGATCGTGTAGTTTATTCTGTTGATCCTGGTGTTACAGAACTTATAATAAACGAATGTTGATAATGATACTTTGATGTTTACATGTTACTTACGTATCAGGCCCAAAATGCTTTTTGCGTAATGAATTAACAAATGGCAGTCAAGATGGGATAAAGTTATTGTTGTTTTCCGTAAAGCGATACATCACGGTAACGTGTTAATAGCATCCAGATGGCGTCCCTTTGTCACACAAGGCCTGGTCCACATCCTGGATATCCAGGAAACGGCTTGAACAGGAGGACGCTTCCTGGATATCCAGAAAACGGCTTGAACAGGCTCAGGACGAATCCTGGATATCCAGAAAAGGGCTTGAACAGGCTCAGGACGAATCCTGGATATCCAGAAAACGGCCTGAACAGGAGGACGATTCCTGGATATCCAGAAAACGGCCTGAACGCCTGACGAAAATAAGGAATTCTCCCGCCATTTTTGATTTGCGAGCAAGCGGTCACTGTGGGTCACGCACGCACCGCAATGGTATCCTGCACGGCGGGTGCCCCGTAATACTCTGAACGCATGTCTAAAGACAACCGTTGTCCACAACGATAGACAATAACAGTCGCACGACTATATTATGTGTTGTGTGTTTGAAGTTGTTTTTCGTGTAGCGTCACATTCTATTTACGTGTTAGTAGCATTCAGATGGCGGCCTATCATGGGGAGGGCAGCGGTCACTTCCGGGTTTTAATCTCTCGCAACTTGAGTCTGTCGAGGTCTCACGAGGTCGACCCATATATGGAAACATGGGCGTGCATAATAATGTTTTCTGTACTGTCAATCACCATGATTGACGGCACCGGAAGTACGAATCCTGGATATCTAGTTTTCGTAAGGTTTTTAGACGATTCCTGGAGCCGCCGAAAAGTAGATGCGACACTTGCGCTTGCTTCGTGGTTAGCAAGCAAAAGTAGTGAGCCAGTGGTTACTACGGAGGATGGTACTCAGGCTACCAGAGCCTATGTCATACATCCGGAACGGAAGTGTGACGTCAGCAAAGGGTCAAAGGTGCTTGCATGTCGGTATCGGTTCCCGTCTCGGTTTAGGGAAGGTTGGTGGGCTCTGATGTAGATGGCTTCTTTCACTCCCTGTTCCAGATGTGTGACATAGGTTCTGGGTCATTTCAACTTGATAAGGATCAGAGGACTGATCGAAAGCTTGTCGGTTAATTTAAAAGCACTTTATTTTTATGTACGCAGATAGAGTTTGAAATTGTAACATAGACCCTCACCTATACACTTTGCACAGAACTTATCAATCAGTGCCATCCCTTCCGTGGGCATCATAGTGCATACTTCCGTAGCTGCCTCTAACAGTTGTTCTGGTATGGGATATACATTAAAGCGCCACTCGGCAATCCTGGTCAAATCCGCATCGTCCGTGACGTAATGATCGGTCAGCCGTATGGTGTAGTATCCCTCTGCCTGGAAATACAGAAAAGTGGAGTCGAACGAAAATGTTTAGAAACAAGACTGGCAACATTTCTGCAAAAAGGCAGAATGTTTTCCCTCTTAGTCTAATAGCCTTGTGTCAAGCTACCTGCATGCAAAACTATACAATAGGGATATATGAGAATTCTTGTACACAACCAAAATTGAACTTACTTGCTGACGTTTCAGCAAGGAAGTTCAATTTTGGTTGTGTACAAGAATTCTCTGAAGCAAGTATAAAATCAATTTCCGAGAATAGTTTCATCCCGCTGCGCCACGCGATCCCACTATCATATCATATTCTAAATAATCACGATCATAAGTAAGAAAACAGGGCAGTCTACAACTAAGGCCAACACTGAATGAAGAGGACAAAAAAACTTTTGAAGCTCACCCAAAACGTCCCGGCGACAACTCTAAGCCGAGTGTCATCACTTAAGTAGGTGTCGATGCCAGCAGTCCAGTCCTGGCCTGCAAACGCCGCTGGGAATTCCTCCAGGGTGAATTCTGTTGTTCCAAATATTTGAGATTCCGTGTACAGCTCTAAAGGTTCTGTTGACGCCGTCTTAGATGCATCGCAGTTCTCTTGACGGCTAAGGAGTTCACATCTGAGAGAAATAAGAGGTACTCGGTCTCTTTGGGCATGACTTTCCCATGGGCACGTTAATCGAACCCATTTTCATTTCGTTAAAACACTTTGTTTCCAACTATTTGGCTTTCAGACAGACAAGGACAACATGGCACTGGACTCAAGTTAGTACGTTATTTAGCAATGTCACATACAAAGTAAGGTAAGGTAAAAGTAATTGTAGTATAAGGTAGGTAGTATTTTTAGGCAGTGTTATTCATTTTTACACTTGGGGCCTCTAGGTTCCAAGCCCAACACTACCATTCTCCAACGCAGAGACATCCAAAGGCGCTAACAAACCGCCTCGTCTGTACCCTGCTATCTCAACCATCACAATCAGTTCCTGTGGGCCACCACAAACCAGCTGTCATGATCAGCCAATCAGAGAATAGGCCTTTCAGTTTTCAAAAGGGATCTCGCATATATAAGGGTAAGCTCATTAATATTTATCAGCAGGGCGGTCAGGAACTGATCGTGACAGTTGAGATAGCAGAGTACAAACAAGCAGTGGTTTAATTGCTACAGCCATTGGATGTCCCTGCATAGGATAATGCACTGTACACGTTACGCCAAAGACGACGCCACGTACAATGTATGTATGATCATTTTGGCTATATCGACAAGAGATTCAAATGTGACATACCGTATATCCAGTTGCCCCAGTGAGTCGGCAGGCACGACATGAAGGACGGTATAACGGGTGACAGGAGGGAAGTCTCCAGCAGTGATCTCCACAGTGATGTTGGCGATGAGACCGAAAGGTCGGTCGTCGGCCGGAGGCTCGAACACCAGCACCCCTGGATCCGAACCCGCGACCTGAGGTCCCAGTCTACGCTCCGATTCTGTAGGTTCTAAAGGCAGTGAAGGAAATGCATTAGAAACGAGATGGAACCAGGAAGTGTAACATTTGCAAGCAATTGCAAAATAATACACCTTGTTTACATTCATTACTGCACCATTACACGTATCGTGGGTTCTTTAACGTACTCGAAGTGTGGCTCTCCCCCAACACGGGACCTCCATTTAATGTGCTATCCGAAGGACGGCCCTAGCCGAAGCTAGCTACTGTAAATGAAGAAACTTTCATGGTGGTTCAATGTTCGCGGTTTTCGAGGTGGCGGCTTCACCGCGAACTTAAAACCACCGCGAAAAGTCCTTTTTCCCGCTACCACGAAATTAAATCCCTGCGAACTTATATGCATTTACAGTACTTATTTTCACCAGAGGAAAGCCATGTAAAGTGCCTTTCCCATGGGCACATGATCGGTGACACGGCAGGATTCGAACTCGAGACCTCTCGGTCCTGAGCCAAACAAACTGCCGCCGCACCACACGTATATCTACCACCTCAGCTGAAGTTTCATTGAACTTACCATCTTCTGTATAAACTTCCACCTCACAGAGCTGCAAGTTGCGGAGGGAACCCGGAAGGACAACCCCAACATATTGTGCCGTCACCCCGGTAACGGGGATGGTCTTTGACATTTGCGATAGGTCGTCGAAGTTCAAGTCCCCTCCATATCTGGCGTTCGCCTGGATGTCCGAGGAATTGCCGAGATGGAGGTTGAAAGGGTTGATATTCTCGGAACCGGGTACGGAATTCATGCGATTGTAGATGACAATACTGTGAATAAGCCAAAAAGCATTTAGTTAACTCAAGCAACTGGAGAAACCAGACTGATGCACATGGCAGAAGAAAAGCGGATCCTGCGAAAAGAATTCTGCAACAGACCTGAGTCAGCTTACAGATGTGCCCTGTGTGACAGAGACTGTCATTCTCGTATAGGACTGTTTCGCCACAGTCGACGCTGTAGGGCTGATATCAATTAGGATCTTACCATGGTCAATATTGAACGAAGGAGGCCATATACATGTATAAAACTCAAGCAACTGGACAATATGATTTTGAAAATGGTTAGATGTTTCAGGTATCATCCAATATCTTTTGTCAGTGACACTGACACTGGAACTTCATTGACGTAATACAGTAACAGTACAGTTACTGTAGTAATAGTGTCATCTTAATAAAGAAACACCCCTCACCCCACCCACCACTCCGTTACATGGAACTTTCAACAATCTTCTGTACCAGTACTACTAATGGACCGATCCCAAAGCCCCGCCCCCTGTTCGATCATGTTCTATTTCGAACACGTCCGTCAAAAACAGCGCTTGTCGGACAGAATTGGCCGCCGTCCCTATTTAGCTGATAAAAACGACTGACTTCTGTTTAGCTTTTTTGGCCCTGAAATCCTCTCAGACCGGGCCGAAAAAAAAATACGCTGCCTTCTTTGTTGAAGGCTACATCCACTGGGCACAGTCGTTTGAGAAGGGGGTGGATATAGATGCGGTAAGGGCATTATAATTTCAGTCAAAGCGGAAGCGGTAGGAGCTCCATAGCATAACCTTGCTGGCGGGCAGGAGTGCCCGGTTTCTGACCGTGCGGTCGATGCACGTGGAAACTAGGGTACATATATCTGTGACAGGGCTTCTACTGCGTTTGCTGCATGCATAAAAGCTGCATGTATGCTCATGACAAAAACGAAATTAAGAACAAAGCAGCTCGGGCACTCGTGTATTACACGCCAACTAATAGAAACCTTCTACAAAGTCTGCTAGTGCAGAGCCCCATGTCTTATACATACCCTGCTTCACACGTCAATCCAGCCCACCAACAATGTAAAGATATGCAGTGGCTCTCTCTCCCAAAACAACTATACTCGGTGGGTGTATCCTTCAACAAAGCATAGCATAGCATTTTTCTTTGGCCATTTCTGTCCCACTGGGCGCTGTTCTTGACGTAGGTGTTCGAAATAGAATAGGGGTTCTTCCTGGTTCTATTTGTTCGATTTGGCGTTCGATCAGGATCGGTCCATAAGTGTTACAAAACCGTTTTTTTCTAAATGGACAGATCATATCACATATTATTATGTCATTATTCTCGTTATTCATTCCAGTTATCAAATCATTATTTGATATCATTTTATCATCATATTGTAACACATTGTATCATAAGACCATATCATTAACATAATATTACATCATTGTATCCAGATCATATCATTTTATGCATGTCACCTCTTCATATGTATTATATCATTACTCCCATGATCATTTTAGTATTATAATATTATACATCGTATCGTTTTATCATGTTATAACATATCAATAAAAATGGGTGACCTGAACTGGACCTGAATTTTCTGTGCTGGTACCCACCCCTACACCTAACACAAAGAAGAAGATTGAAGAAGAATCCCTGTATGGAAGGGTGCCCGGACTTCTGTATCTGTTATCTATAAATTCTATATATAGCTGGTATAACCGCCCTTTGGCATAACACACCAGCTTCGCATGCACGGGACGCAGCAGCAGCTGGTTATATTACACTGAACGATCCATCACACCTAACTTTTGCACATCTATCTGCAAATGTTCTTTAAAACTATCCAGAGAAGATGCCCCTACTGTACTTGGTAATAACAAATTCCACTCTACGATAGTTCTGGGAAACTATGAATTTTTGAACACATCACACTTACTTGCTGATTGTGTAAGGCCGAGCTAGATGTACCTGCCAAAAGGGGTTGGTTAGACCGTTGGAGGCATGGAAACCGTAGGGAAAGGATGAACTCACAACTGTGAACGAAATCCCGTCCACAGCCTTTCCGGCGTGATAAATACCATTGTGGAGAGGACTTGCCGTACAAGGCCGTCCTAGAGCTACGTTGGTTCCCAGGTAGTCTGTGGTAACGACAAAGAAAGGAGAAATTGTTGTGAATGATATCGTTTCTGCTCAATTATTTATATGTTGTATAATATATATAATAATTATATATATATACGTCAGTTCCTGTGGGCGTTGCCACAAACCAGCTGTTAGCCAATCAGACAATATTATAAGGCATTTCAGTTTTCAAAAGAGATCTTGCATATATAAGAGTAAGCTCATCAAATTTATAAGCAGGGTGGTAAGGAACTACTGGTGACGGTTGAGATAGCAGAGTACAGACAAGAGGCGCTTTGCTGGCACCGTTGGATGTCTCTGCGTAGGTGAATGCTCTGAATAAAGGATGTACGAACCTGTGAGTCGATCGTACATGTGGCCGTGTGCTGAAGCTTGTTTCTCGACATCAGTGCAGACCCGAGACTTTATATAGCAGTTGGAGTTCATGGCGTTGTGCACGAAGGACAGACAGGTCGGGTCTGCGCAGCAAGCGGCCGCACAGAACTGGAGAGAAACGCCAGGGTGAAGCACAATCAGACCACCGCTGCATTGCGTACCGGGGAGGTGCCGAAACAAGAACAGTCCGCACTCTAGAACAAAATAAAGTTGAGATTGGCAAAACGTACATGTAGTGGACAACCTCAAGCCAATGGTAGTCATTGTGGTGGATCAGGGGTGGGCTGATTAAAGTTTCCGTATTAGACTTTCTTATTAACTGAGAGGAACCAAACTAAGTTTCGTGTCTCTTAGAAAGATTTCGATGCGGGGCGGCGTCAAGGCACCAGTGCTCCCCACTTGAGTCTGTGTAGTTCTTCTGTGTAATAAATGTGTGTACGCATCCAGGGGTGCTTAAGCATTTGCACGAATACAATGAAATTCGCACGAATCACTATGCAAAAACGCACGAATATTATGAAATTTGCACGAATCACTATGTGATTCACACGAACCTTATGAGATTTGGACGATCCTTATGCAAAAACGGCGGCCGGGAGGAGGCATGACTTTGAGCGTTTCTACCCGTGATATTTATATTTCAAGGCATGGAATGGACATTTACCGTCGCAAAGATGTATTTGATAGCCTGTGAGCTACTGTTTTGCTTCATTTCGGCGTGTTACACGCGACTTCACTTGGTTAAAGAATACAGCAGTAAATAAAGAAACAAAATTTGTACCTGGCATAGTCACCGTGGTCTCTACGTGTCTATACGTGAAGTTACTGGATGGCACGAGTTCCTCGGGGTCATAGGTCAGACTGGCGGCGTCCACTTCGATGTTACCGGCGGGCCGGACCGTCCTGAGACTGCTGCCCAGACTGTACACTACTGGCAACCTGCGGGAGGGCAAGGTGGGTTGTTGGAACCGTTAATTACCTTCGCCAAGAAGGTCATATTTTCGGTTAAGGCCTCATGTTGTGTCCCTATATGTAGGTCAACAGCATATAACTCAAGAAGCTGTGTATGGATTTTAATGATATTTGGTATTTGAGTAGCGGTTGCAGAAAGGAAGGTCGTGTTCGAAAATGGTTGGCGCATCCTTTTTCCGTCAGGACGGTAGCGGGCCGAATGTGTCCGTCCGCTTTTTTGTGAACAGCATAAGTCTAGAAGCCTTAACTGGATCCTGATAACATTTGGTAGGTGGGTACGGGTCAGCAAAACGAAGGTCAAGTTCGATAATGGGCCTCCTAGCGGCTCCCTAAGGTACTGCAGCAGAACTTCCAATCTTGACATCTCGTTTATTCATCAAAAGTTCAAATCGACCTGTAGGTCACTTTTTAGGTAATGTGGGTGGTTTTGCGACTATTCACTTTCACCCGAGCTAGAATGTTATATTTTCGGTGGCGTTTGTGTGTTTGTGTGTGGATGGACAGCATAACTTTCGGAGGTCTGGATGGATTGTCTTGATATTTAATATGTGGGAAGGTCTTCATGAGACCTCGAAAGGATTAGATTTTGGGCCCCCTAGCGGCTTGCTATGGTAGGGGAGCTAATGTCTTTGATATTTCGAGTTCTGGTTCCATTATGCTTGTTCTACACCAGTGGCGGTATGTTGAAACAACGGCTGTCTAAAGGTCCTGGGGTTCAATCACTTAAGAAGGTCACGGCATTTTGACCTCAAAAAAGGCAAGGTGCCATTAAGGTAATGGATGCAGTCGTAGATTTTAAACCCTTACAGTCTGGACTTACGCAGCAGCCTGTACCAACTGGTAGATTCGTCTAATACGGAACAAACAAACTTGAAGGCAGACCCCACAAACCTGACAAACTCGATCCAAGTTTGTACGGTTGACACCGAGACATGGCCACTTTCGTTGACCTTCATGACGGCTTGCAGCTGCAAAGACAATCATATGAGGCCATGTTAATTTGATCAATATGTAGAGAACATCCCTGCACACATTAGAATAGAACCACTAGAAACAAAGAAAAACATCATTTTGATCCTGACGATAAAAACCATGATCACTGGTACCTATGCTAGCTACGCTCGCTGGCCGGCTTCGGATACCTTCGGCATTCGCCGGAACTTGCCGCCAAAACTTTCAGCACCCGCTAGGGTGATCACGAGTACTTCAATTGGGTCGCACTCGGAACACTAAAGCTAAGGGTGCGACCCGCCGTACGTGCAAATACGTGCTGTCTACATGCCAAAAGTGGGCAATCTTTTGGGATCTGTAAGTGGTAAGTACCGCCTCCGTACGAAGTCGTAGGGAATCTGACAGATTTTGGAGCTCACAGACACGCTATAGAACTTAACGTGCAGGCAAAACTTTGTGTGCCATCGGGCTGCAGATTCGCTCTCAGTACGTGCCAGTCCAGGCGACGCGCCTGCCCTGTACAGCCTGAACGTTTTCAGTGATACGTGGCGGACGTGGCCTCCAAAAGAAATTGCATGTACGGCGGGTTGTGCCCTTAGCTTAACCCAGACTGTTCAGCATGGACAATTCCCTGCATTTCCTATGTTCAGGTCTGCGTAGGAGAATATTATAGACACCTACCTGTACCATATGTACTCCCAGAGGTAGCGCCCTCGGTGCAATGGTCGATTCAGAGTGGATGTTCTTTCTACAACCAACGCTGGTGGCAGCGGTGGGCTAACCAACATGTATCTAAACCTCTGCTTCAATGGGCACCTACCTACAGATAGCTAGCCTGGGTACCATCCGGAAAGTAGTTCGCTTCGGCTTCAATTATACAGTATATACAGTCGCTTCTCTGCTGTTCCGTCGGAGATCCTTGACCACATTAACATCTGGAATCGTCCAAATTTTGGACAAGGGTGCTGATTGTTCCCTACACATGAGCGAATTAAGGAATGGGTTCAAGCACTTGTTCGAACAGGTCTCCAGTTCCAACATACGAAAGCCCTCCGTCCGCTTGCGGGAGGCCTGTTGCCATCGAACGAGTGCTCAAGAACCCATTCCTTAATTTGCTCATTAACTGGCGTCACCACCAAAAGGTTTGAATGTGCAGGTCTCCAGACGGGTAGCAGAAGCAAACATAGGAGCGAACTACTACCCGGATGGTACCCCTAAACGGATGGCTTCATTGAACACGTACCTGTACCATGTGTACTCCCAGAGGCAGCGTCTTCGGTGCGATGGAGAGGTGAATATTGTTCCGCGGTGCGTCATCTGGTAACAGCTCATCCATGGCTCCCCCTCCGCTGGTGTAGTTGTAGCCTCTCACCGTCCAAAATAGCTGCAACTGGTAAATCAAGTATCAATCATTTTCTAATGTGTTCAAAAATTCCCAGAACTAATTGTGGAGTGGAATTTGTTATCACCAAGTACAGTAGGGGCATCTTCTCTGGATTGTTTTAAAGAACGCTTGCAGATAGATGGGCAAAAGTTAGGTGTGACGGGTCGTTCAGTGTAATTTAACCAGCTACTGCTGCACCGCGTGCCTGCAAAGCTAGTGTGTTACGCCGAAGGGCGGTCATACCGGCTATATGGATACAGATACAGACTATTAATTCATTATTCCATGTGTCACATACCTGATACTCCTCCTCACACTCAAATGCCAGATCGCCGTGCAGCACGATAGTAGCGGTGCGATGCACTTGGAGTGGACTGTCACGACTGCAGCGGAAACATAAGGCCATGTTTGAACACAGTCCTCTTCGTTATAACCCAAGTAATCATTCAGGTATGGCATAAATGACACAGTATACATCAGGTGTAAAAGATACCTTCGCAGTCCTTCGTGGATGTCAGCGGTGACATAACAGCTCTGGCCGCCAGGAGGCACGAATTCTCCTGCTGTGTCGCTGATGACGCATCCCGTGTTCAGGGCGGGGCAAGTGGACCCCTCAGCGCCGCCTGTATCCTCTGGAAAAATGCAAAACTACCAATTAAAAAAACATGTTTGCTACCTCCATAAAAAGGTTTATTTTTTGTGTGTCTGTCTGTGTTTCCGGAGATTTGTGGTCAGCATAGCTTTAAAACCTCTGGATGGATTGTAATGACATTTGGTATATATGTGGGTTGTTGTTTTTTTAATAAGAGGTTAAGGGAATTTTGGGGCCCCCTATTGTGTGACCTTGGTACTGCAGCTGAACTTCGTATCCTTTGGCTTCGACATGCTACGGTCTTAATTTCTTGGTGGCAGATAGCTTGTGATGTAAGGAATAAGTGCTGTAGGTTCGCCCCCCTCCCCTCTTTAGCACCTTGTTAGGAAATGTTCAGTCTGAAATTCTGAATACCGAGCACTTTTCAGTCAGCACCATGGTATTACTGCATTTATTGGAAGTGTGATAAATAAAGACATGGACACAGTGGCGCTACACAGATAAAATCAAGCAACTTTTTTAAACAAATGTTAAGTACATCAAATGCGGAAATTATCAATAATTAAATCAAACCAGTAGAAGCAACGACATGATGTATACTATAAAGTAACAGAAATATGCCAATAAATACTGCCAACCCCCTACCAACAAACAGTCATATAATTGCCATTGTAGTTATTACAATTATGACAGTGTATAGTTAGAGCCCAGGGGAGCTAAATTAGTACCAAGGACAGGGTAGTCAGTACCAAGGACAGGGTACTTAAGGGAGGGTCTGCATGGGGGTTTCGACAACGCTAAGCTCCCCGCAATCTAGCCCTTGGCTCCGAACAGACAGTACTCAGCCCACTGTGCTTGGTGATAACAAATTCCACTCTACGATAGTTTTGGTAAAATACGAATTAGGGGTTGGGTAGATGCGACTTATTTTGCAGAGGAACATTTGCTTTCTATGGAGACAATAGGAGACTACAAAAGCAACACTTGTGGCCGTTCGTTTTTTTGGTTCCCCTTCGCTACACCTTCTTGGAATCATCATTTCCACTGCATTGCACGACTTGTTTGCTACCTGCCGTCGCTAGGGCGGGTCAACAACACCTGACCTGGTTGCCAGGCATGCAGTTATAAGACGTCAATTGAATATGGCACCGCCTAATGTTTGTTACAATACTTTTCATCGTCATTGAACAAGCCTCTACCCGGCTGCACATGTAGCTCGAAAAATAGCAGAACTTTGCCAAAAAGACGGATAACAAACCTTTTTAATTTAACTTAATTAAAACTTTTTTTAATCTTAATTTTATTTTTCACAAACTTTGTTCAGTATAGTTCAAAATAACACATGTACATGTACATTACAGTACAAATAAACAGAACAATATACATGTAAAGTATAACAAAACTGGGTGAGAGAGGGAATGGTAACAATCATTCAGTCATTAGTCTATAACTGAACTAACAGGTGTGTCTAAGGGATAGCTGCCATTGACAAACTACGTACTATGTACAGTTGGTTAACTCCTCTAGCATACTTGTCTATTACAGTAGAAGCCACTTAATTGTACAGCCTATTTGCCAGTGAATTTCGTGCAATCATCCGGCCGGCTGAAGTTATCTAGCTGGACCACACTGGTTTGGGATTTGGGGATTCCGTGCATGTAATTTAACAGAAATGTGCGTTAATCAGTTGTGCAATTAACTGGCTTCTACTGTACTTGATAAAAGGAGTTGAACTCACTCTCGCATCGTCTGAAGTTGCCATCCTGTGAGCATGCGCAGACGGTGCATGTCTTGTTGGTGCTCAGCTGTCCGTTTTTACAGGAACACACCTGTTCTACAGGAGGTTTGCAGGGAGAGCTGTTCGCGTAATAAACTGTCACTGAAGCTAGGCAGAACGCTGTAAAAAAAGACAAGACATTGATCATTTCAAGAAAATGATTTCATCAGCTGCAGGTTGGTAAAATACATGCATAGGCCATTGTCGAATTAAGGGTTAATGACCCGCCCCGAGGCGTATATGGTGTCATAACGCCTGGTCCTTTGCTATAACCACCGAATAAAACCACCGAGTGAGCGAAGCAAACGAGGTGGTTTTATGAGGTGGTTATTTATTTATTTATTTGCCAATGCTACAACTCATTACCAGGCGTAATATGACACCATGTACACCGAGGAACAGGCAGGCCATTAACGTTATTATCATATAGCCTAACCAAACTTGCAAACTCCTGTATGACCCCTTGGTGCTATACGTGTGAATTCCTTTGTCGAATTTCTGAAAGTTCACATTTGTTCCTTGGTACATACATTTGTAAGGAGGTAACATCTATTATCATAATACCGGTACGTTTACGACGATTTCTCTAGCCATACTGATTTGACAAATTGTCAACGCATCATTTTCTCCAGTTACATGTTGCTGTTATAGGTTACCCTTGCCACTTCTTCTGTGTAACTTTTCTGCCACTCTTGTCCTGCTAAAAGCGTAATATTGTAATTGTAACACGCCGCGGAATTACACGGCAAACGGGCGCGTGGTTGGGAGGGGGTAAAAAATACCGGTAGGAAGAAACACGGCACAATTAACTGCCGCTATGTACATTTATACATCCTCTGATGTTCCTTCCTTTTCTGTCAGTAAATGCATAAAACATAAACCTGCATGAGCATACAAAATGTCATGAGAAAACGGACGTATACTGTCAAGAATTTTCATTTAACTTCTGTCCGTCACAACCGCTATGACGTAACACTTCACTGCTAGTGTAGATATAAAAATGGCGGGAAAATGGCTCCGTACGTTCAATTTTGCCCATTCAGTTGTAGATCCGGGCTATTATGCAACGGTTCTTCATACAAGATTGTTGTTGAATCATGTTCGCCTTGTACCGTGAGCATGTGTAATTATGATCTATAAATTTGGCAATGAATGTGACAGTGTGTTCGTCCCACGACGAGCTGCCTACCCCGAAAACGATACTGAAAACTTTTGGCCTTGTTGTCTTCGAATTCATTGTTATCGATGTTTTGTAAATGATGTATTGGACACCTAGATGTCTGAAGTGTGCACAGCTCAGAAATAACTATTGTTGCATGTGTAGATCTCTTTAAGTTCCAGTATTTTTAATCTACCGGTATAAGTCTTACTACCGGTATTATGCCAATGCATGTTAACATTGCATTTTGAAACCAAAATTTCCACAAAAAATATTCAAAACATTGCAGTCTATGGCTTTTTAGAACAACAAAACTAATTATCAATGTTAACAGAAGGAGCCAGTCCCCCTTGCTCTGGAATGTGTTTCGCTCCTTTTGATTGGCCAAAGCCTGCATATGTTGTGTGTATCGCTCATTCTGGTTGGTCAGAATGAATTGACACCGGCACCGGTGTCGATTTGCATTGACACTGGTGCCGGTGTTGATTCAAATCGACACCGGTGCCGGTGTCGATTCATTCTGACCAATCAGAAGGAGAATACACACCGGCCTGGCCGGAATCTATGTGTTACGGCGTCATAACCTATATTAAAGTGGAACGGGGCCTTCTGATTGGTCCGCGACGCCTGGCTATATGATAATTTCTCTTCACAACCGGCGATTCTTAACCCCAGAAAGTCAGCCAGTGATGAGCCGGGACGAGGGGGATACAAATTTACCCACGTTTGGGATTTTGTTCTCGCCGCAAAAGCACCACCTCCTTCGGCTACATATACTGGTTATAAGTAATCTTCAAGCAGATCCTACGGTAGCATAAGATACAGTGTTGTAGTATCAAAAGCTGGCAATTGATAGCTAATGCACACTCCTAGACCAGCTACGCTCCTTTGCCAGCTTTTGATACTTATGCTACCATAGAATCTGCTTAGAGATTAAGTTAGAAGCTCTGAGGAATATGTCTGACTGGCATCGAAACGTAAGCACTAGCCAGATAAGAATAACTGAAGAATTCCCCTATATCCTATAATTGATCACTGCAAATTTTAGCAAAAATTCATAAACATTTAAGTAACACATCATATTTTGTCATTTGTCAAAAATCTCAAGTTATCATCAAGACCTACATGTACCCACCTACAAAATATCAATATAATCCAAGGCCAGGCTTTCTCTAGCTGTTCATCGACGCATACATACATACACACAAATGTTTTGTTTTGGTTAAGGTATTCTAGTTTGGTTATGTCTGTCTTAAATAATAGTGTATGTAGAATACAACTGCCATTGCAGCCTGTCTGAGGTAGAACGCTGTAATAAAGATATTTTGATCATTTGAAATTCAAAATTTAAAGATCTTCCAATGACAACGGACTGCCAACAAATGTGCAAAGCAAATTCATATTTTTTGTGAGCGCGCATTATTTCCAAAACATGCCACTTTAAAAAGCCACCGATAAACAAAGTTAAAGACATCCTGTGTTTTGCTACATAATGCTCCAAACTAATTGCAACAAAGGCTGTGGAACACTGCTTATTACACTCTGACATATAAACTTATAAAAAAACTAGTCCTGATTTCTACATTAAACTATTATTAGGTATCACCAAATTAGATAAACCAAGTCTATCCCTTTTTTTTCTACAACACATAATAGCCCAACTTACTTGCAACAAGTGCTACAAAGCTCCCCATTTTGCCTCAGTCTGTCGATTCTAAGCAACTGTACAAGGACTCTGTCGGTAGTTTCAATTTACATGTATGCTGTCTTCAATGCGTCCAGTCGGGTGACTGTAATGTGCATTGTGATACTCACTCCAAAGTGCGTCATTGTAAATAATTCTAACTACCAGAATGCACATTGAAAGATGAGATGGCCCCCATGGGGAATATTAGCTTGAGTTTTTACTTCATCCCAAGGCTATATAATTGTATTTATCTATTTATTTGTTTGCATCAGGCCCATGGCCCATAAAAACAGACACGGTACAAAGATTAAAAAACACTACACTTATAACGCTACTTCACCTTTATCCGCGGGGTAACCTATATCCGTTGCTTTTCAGAACAGTGCATTTAGGCACATCAAGTTGACGGGTGGTAGTTTTAGGCTGCAATGTACTGAAAATATTGCAATTTTAAACCAACGTCCGTGGACGTGATATCCTCAAATACCACGTTTTAAAAAGCAACGGATACAGGTTACACAACGGATAAAGGTGAACTAGCGTTACAAAGAGTTAACTGTATTTACAAATTGCAATATTTGAAAAATGATGCAGTTTGAATAAACCACCGTCCGTCGACTCTAAACACCCAGTTTGTAAAAAGAATGAATATATGTTACCCCATGGATAAAGGTGAACTAGCATTAAACCAAAAACTATGATGAAAAACTGAGAGCGAAACAACATTTTGATTACTTGTGGATCCGTTCATGAATGTCGGTGATGAAATTAAACACTGCTGGTCACCAGGGGGTGCTCTTTGCTCAGCTGTCTCTACTTTACTTTACTTTTCATTGACATCACTGCGAACAAAACAGACTGATAACAAGAGTTCGGAGACCTCATACCTGCATGAAATATTCAGTTTTTGTAAATTTCTTGTGTTATCTTGTCTCAGTGATTATGCAAATATGGGTGTGCCTTAACACCACAAACGACCACAAACCACCCAGAAACACCACAAACGACTCTAATATGCAGTGTATATGGGTCAACGACCTTGCGTGGCGCTGTGGAAACATTGTTTATACATTTATGAATTTAATAAACGCAGCAAGTCCTACGTATTCACCAGTTATTTCGAGTTCGCTTGTTCTAAGGTTAAAAGATCAGTCATCACCTAAAACAAAGATTAGTTGTCATTGACAACAGTACCTTCTGAGTATCAATGATGACATTTCCTTGTACAGACAAAAAACAAAAAGATCATTTCTTATTCCTCGTCTTTTGCCCAAAGCCAGATCTCCCACGAGCGATTTGTTCTTGACGGTCTGGTCTAAGCTGCTACTTTGAAGTTTGCTACATCGTAGAAGAATGAAAGGATACATTGTCATGATCTTAAAGTACCCACTGTACTTGATTGGAAAGAGTCATAAGGTAAGGCCACACCAATTTGATTTGTTGGTTCTCGGATTTAACGACCCATTTTTTTCCGATTTGCAAAAAAAAAAATCCCAAGTCCCAAGACATATATAGGTTTTGCTATTGCAAACCTTTAAAAAACCCCATTCCAGGGGCACATACTGCTGATAAACCAATCAGAGTGCTTATTTGCAGTCACATGATCAGAACAGTGGTATAAAATCAAAGGAGGAGATTCATTGGATAAATCATGCCATGAAAAACTGAAAATTTGACTACTTTACCTTGTTTTTTGTGTTAAATAAGTTCCCCACAGACTTTTTGCAAATTTCTTTTTTGACCGCCAGCCCCAATATTTTTCTGAAAAAATCCGAGAACCAAGAAATTAAATTGGTGTGGCCTAAAGCTATCAAAAGGTCATAAAAATTGTTACACAGGTTAGATATGAATTCCTCCTTAGTCAGTAAGGACCCGATAGACGCTGGTTTTATGTATTTAGACTATTATGTAATATTCTTATTATTATGTATTATCATCATACAACATCATTGGCTATGAGAGTAAGTGATCGAGGGAAAATGTCATACATTACAGCAGTGCATGTGTCATGCAAAATTCAACAGTTACTGTCTAATGTTACAGAAAAGGTCTTCTTGATCGTTGCCAGTGGTATGTTCTATCAGTCAGCCTGCTGGAAAATTCTACCAAAAAAAAACTGATATACTTTTCTGAAACAGCATACTATTATTGACATACTGTTCAATTATTGCTTGTATTAGCTTGTATAGCATTAACTAGATTGTCAGATTAGATTAGATTAGTTGTTAGATATTAGCTTGTACAATACATGTAGTTCAACTGTATGATTGTACAGATTTTCGTACATTGTACCTGATACAATTGTCGTGCAATAATTTAAACTTCTTCTTCTATGACATCAGAATCGTATGATGGTCAATGAAAATGACCACACTGACTTTATTTTACAAATAACATCCCCTGGATACCCCAAAACTGATACTGTAATAAATGGGTGTAAGATGTGAACGAACAAAAATGAAGAATCTGTAATTGTTCAGTATACTTACTTAAGGGGGGGGGTCAATTTTTTTTTTCTTATTCACATGTTCGAACCAGTCTTTGAGTTCCCAGAGGATGTCATCCATATAATGAAGTCAACATGGCCTAAGGAGATAGAACAGTATCCAAGGACTAGTCTATGGTATAGTTCAGAGGAAGATCCAATGCCTCACCAACATAACCCCTTCGTAAGCCCAAAACACACCCAGACTTAAACTTTCACCCACGCGATCACGTCAAAGGGTAAAGACATACGTACGCGAGTACGTGAACTTTCGCAGAACGCTGTCACGGTTTACGATAAACCAAGACTGTTCTATTTCGATTCTTAGAAGTGATAGGCTGAGCTTAAGCAAGAAAATAGTGGGCTGAGCACGGTATAAAGTATAGAGGCATTGCCGCGATCATTCAGCGGCTCCACAAAAACATCTGTGTGCACCTAACAACTGACGATGGGTCGGTCGGCTACTCCACTGCTGGTAGTTTTGTCTATCTTTGTTTTTCTGCTGGTACCAGCGTTATATGGCAGCCCTATGCACCTAGGTGGAAAAGACAGTGCACAAGGAAGTGGTAAGAACGTTTTGGACTTTTTTTACTTGCTGACAACTTTATGTGCATTTACTTTATAGCCAAAATTCTTCTTCTTCGTGGGATCATGTGGCATAACGACAGGGTGTTTGGCCCAGCACCCAGCACTGGGTTCAAATTATGTCATTCTATCAATACTGAATCCTTGGAAAAGGCACTTAACACGACACCCTGGTATAAACAAAGGGCACCTAACTTCAGTTGGGGAGGTAGAAGGTAGTAAAAGACGAGTGTTTGGGCTCGCCTCCCAATACCATTCCCCATACACACTTGCCCCTACAGCCTCAAAAAGGCTATGGGACTACTTTAAAGTTTACCTTTACCTTTTTCGTCTTCTAGAAGATTTGCATCGGACGTTTCAAGAAACATCCATCACTCCTCTTGGCCCGAAACGTCCAGATGTAAATCTGTCTTTTTCTCCAGTTGTTGAGATTGAATTGTATTTTTGATTAATAGTGTTACACATAATAGCCAGGGTACAATCAGGATTGTAGTTTGCTCCTATATTGTATGATGGAGAACTGCGCATTCAAACCTTTTGGTGGTGATGTCAGTTAATGCGCAAATTAAGGAATCCCGGGGTTCTAGAGCACTCGTTCGATGACAACAGCCCTCCCACAAGCTGACAGAGGGCGTTTCGGGTGTTGGAATGCCTGTTCAAGCGAGCGCTTAAATCTATTTCCTAATTGCTTATGTGATGCACTCTCGTCCTAAACTTGAACGATCTCATATGTTAGAGATGTCAAGGTTCCCAGATGGAATAGCAGAGAAGTGACTGTATATAGTGTATAATAAATGTTGGAGTGAACTACAATCCGGATGTTACCAAGGCTAGTTACACGTTACCTTAGTTACACTGTTGTATTGTGCTCCCACAGTCAGTACGCATCACCTTCCCAACGGAGGACTTGCACTCCCGAGACAAGCACGAGGCGAGGAGGACAAAAGCTGGGTGCACGACAAGACCGAGGGGGGCGCCATGGATTGGTACTGGTACCGTCGCCGGTCCTTCGACTTTCCGATCGCCAAGACTCCCGGGTACCTGCACAACAAGCAACAAAATCACCATGGCAAGTAACGAAACAAAGGAGAATCCCTGCAGTTCCAAAACAAGCCACTAGGGGGCCAAACCCTACACCACTATTGGGTTTGACAGCAACCTACCACTAAAAAATCATGACCACAGCATGTCTAGAACTTGAGATACTGTTGCACAAAGGATAATATTATATAATTAGATGAGCGTCTTAAGCGGTCTGCCTAAATACCACAAACGACTCGGAAATACCACAAACGACCACAAACGACTCTAGTATGCAGTGTATACGGGTCAAAGACCTTGTGTGGCGCTCTGGAGACATTGTTTACACATTTATGAATTTAAAAAACGCAGCAAGTCCTGCGTATTCACCAGTTAGTTCAAGTTAGTCCGCCGGTTTCAAGATCGAAGCGATTCTGCGCTGTCAATGAATATGCGTGCTTGCATTGAGGCTGAAAAACACTTAATATACAATTTTTATAAGTTGACAATGATAGAATAGTGCCATGCTATAATCTATGAACCAACAGCGTCCATAGTTTTATCGTCCTGTCGTCTATGGAGCCGTGGAAGGTATCGAGAACTTCCCCATGCAGACTCCTAGCACGGGTGATCCAACATGGCGGCCGAGAATCGCTTCGATCTTGAAACCGGCGGACTAACTTGAAATAACTGGTGAATGCGCAGGACTTGCTGCGTTTTTTAAATTTATAAATGTGTAAACAATGTCTCCAGAGCGCCACACAAGGTCTTTGACCCATATACATGTACACTGCATTTTAGAGTCGTTTGTGGTCGTTTGTGGTATTTCCGAGTCGTTTGTGGTCGTTTGTGGTATTTAGGCAGACCGCTTCTTAAGTTACTTGAAAACCATCTGTCTTAGTAGAACTACTAGAAGCCATCATAGAATTTGCATTATGGAGAAACACTGTTTATCTATATAATACCATACTTTCCAACAGAAGCTGCATGCAACTAATTGGACTCCCAAAAATCTACAAGGGTACAGTATATTTAAGGACACAATAGACAAAAACAAGATTCTGGACAGGACAACAGGAACAGCAATGTCAGAGAGGCTAAATATTTGCAAATGTGACATAATCACACAGAGAACTTGCGACATTACAGAGAAAGAATGATTATCATGAAATGGAAGACACTTCCTTCACAATAAATTTGCTTGAAAGTTCATCTGTGTGGTAGGAGCCATCTAGAAACCTTGTATTATGAGAACAGATTGTAACTGACAACATACAGCTAATGTTACTATGTCACGGAAACCATACTGGGTGAGTAGCTAGCAAGTTGACTTGTGTTGGAAAGAGTTATTCGTCATGAAGACAGATTGTAACAGTTGCAATTTCAGAATGACACAGTTGCTTCTGCAGCATTCGTATCTGTATATGATGTGATACATATTCAAATGTAGCATATTTGGAACTGTGAATTTCACAGTCTTCTTGGCATTGTGATATTTAAGATCAGGTGAGATCATCATATTGGTGAGACATTTCAATGATGAGAGTTTAGGAAAATATGCTGAAGATGCACAACACAGTTTTATTAAAAACTGTTAGAAAACTTAGTAAAAGTCTACAAAAGGAGTGTAACATTATCCTAATAATACTAAAAATTAGAATAATTTCTCTTGTCTTCAAGTTGCAGCTGATCCATTTCAGGAGTATGACTTATGATCATTTCATCATCCTCTAAGTATAACATAGAATAAAGTCCCTTTTGCAATTGTTTGGTACAGTCTAATTGATGAGGACTGAAGAGTATCAAAGCAATCATCATTTGATGGTAACCATTTTTGCACAGCCCTACTGTCCAGATGCATCGGAATAAAGAACTGAGAACCAGCATTCTATGTGCATTCTGTGTCAATGTGTTTGGTCATCACTTAAACTCTCTCACTCAGTCAGTCACTCACTCACTCACACACTCACTCAACTCGCTCACTCACTCAACTCGCTCGCTCGCTCGTTCACTCACTCACTCACTCACTCACTCACCCAGTCACTCACTCACTCACTCACCCACCCACCCACCCACCCACTCACTCACTCACACTCACTCAGTCACTCACTCACTCACTCACTCACTCACCCACTCAATCACTCACTCACTCACACAGCCACTCACTCACTCACTCACTCACCCACTCACTCACACACACAGCCACCCACACACTCACTCTCACACACTCACTCACTCACCCACTAACTCACTCACTCACATACTCAAACCAGCATTCTATATGTGCATTCTATGTCAATGTGTTTGGTCATCACTTAAACTCTCACTCACTCACTCACTCACTCACTCACTCACTCACTCACTCACACTCACTCACTCACTCACTCACTCACTCACTCACTCACCCAGTCAGTCACTCACTCACTCACTCACTCACTCACTCACTCACTCACTCACTCACTCACTCACTCACTCACTCACCCAGTCACTCACTCACACAGCCACCCACCCACTCACTCACTCACCAACTCACTCACTCACATACTCAAACACATGTGTACACTCTCATGCTCTCACTCATTTACTCACTCTGGTCTGGTCTGGTCAGCTGTACTGCCATCTTTCCTGACCACTCCTTGATATCACTGATGCTGTGATGATGACTTAGATGGGAGCAAACTCTTGGCCGAACACCAGTCTGCCTTCCTTGTACATGTCAGTCCTTCTTCTTGGTCTCCATAGTACAGAATTTGATAGTTTCTTTCAATAACTGCAGGAAGTATCACAGAGTTTAATACATAGTCCAGAAAACGAAAAAAGTTTTTGACAGGATAGTCAGCATGGTGGATGAGACCATTGGCCACAGCTGATGGTCCACCAAAAACCATTGTCACTGGAGATCATTGAATACTGGTAATACTTAAATGATATCAAAGGTCTTCTAATTTGATATTATCAAAATATCATTGAAATTTCATTGGAAGACAGAAGATCATTTAAATATCTAGCGATGTAATCTACAATATGACCGTGGAGACCCAAGATCTGAGGATCAAGTTGGGGAAACAAATGACAGAAACAAATGGTAGAAAAAAACACTCGGAAAGGAGAAATTGTTAAAATCAGTAGTTAAGTAGAGTTACACGCTATCTGAAGCACATAAATAAGGAATAGACAGTGTTTAGGAACTGTTTTACCGGACAAAATGTTCAAAATAAAATCCACATGTATGCCCTATAGTGAAGTTTCTGGCAACCATCTTGAAGTTGCTGACCTCTGACCTCTATAAATCGACCTGATGTCGGCAATAATGTCTATAATTTGCTGCATCAGACACACGCACACATACAAGATACACACACTCATGCGCTTACAAGCATAAAATTGCAACTTACCTCAACTTATCTCAGAATCTTTTCTTATTTTTGTTGATTAACTCATAGCTGAATATCCTCAGATGAGCTAATGTTTCCCCTTCTTCTAAATCTTCTCCTTTTTCTTTATTTCTTTCTCACTTTCTTTGTTTGGTGATTTCAGAGATTATGAAGAAAATCCATTATTTGCGTGCCCGAGGGTGCGCCACTAAATCTTCCTGGACTTCTCGACAATAACATACAAACAAAGTCTTAAAAACATTTGAGTCATTCACCTCAGGTACAAATATTTTGGTCTCTATGGATGAAATAAACAAAATGAACTATATATAAAATGGACAAAAGTGGGAAAGTGAATGACTTTTATTGGAGGCTATGGAAGCCATACACATACATACATACAAATTCATACTCTAGCTCTATATCGAGTTGAAGCATCATGAACAAAGTTCCTCTTCCAGTGTGATCTATCTTTCATCATTACAGTGAGGGCCTTATCACATAGTCGAGTCTCTGATTCAATAAAGTTCTTTAGCGTAAGGTATGGACGGCCTCTTCCATTGTTTGCTTCTGGGGACCAAAAGAAGCCATTGTGTTTCTGAAATCACGTTGCCGCCTGTGCCAAAACCTCAGCTTAGAGCAACTGCCCGGGGGTGGTCAATGCTCAGTCCCAGACCGGCTTCACCGTCTAGTTTGACAGCTTTTGATACTATCTTATGTATGCTACTGTAGGATCTGTTTAGAGATTAGTTGGAGGCCATGGATGGTATCTTTGATACAAAGTTTCCTCTTTGTCGAAACCCCATTATTAATGAATGAATGAAAGACCTTTATTGTACATTCATCGACGGGCTAAGTACAGGTCACTGATAACAGACATAACAGACATATGCAGAGACAACAAGATACAATTTAACTAACTGAAGGTACGAAGCTAACAGGATGGTCGACATCTTCTCGCTTCTTTGTACAGGTGTAGATATAGGAACAGATAATGTTTGATATACAGGGTTTATCTAGGAGCATCATATTAGCTCAACTGCAAGAGATAGCCGGTGGGGGGTCTGGTAGGTGACAGGAAATGGCATCTTCCGGATCATCCTCGGTGTCAGACAGCTTCATAGACACACCTGCGCTCTTCTCACACTTAAGACGGTGCATCTTAAGATGGGCATCATCTTATCAGCATGAAAGGTTGGGACTTAAGGTGTGAGTACGCATGACCTTTTGTTTTTCATCTCACCGACACGACGAACGTCTGAGGGACATCCGAAGATCCATACCGATTACGCATCAACGTTACGTCGATTAGTGACACATGAATTATCATACAGAATTATCAAATTCACTGGCGATGCCAAATTATCTCACGTTAACATGTTACACGTCAGCATTATCAGATACGGAGAAATATGTCCTCTTATAAAGGCTAGTCACTTTACAACTGGATAAGAAAACTCTGAGAACTGAGGAAGATCGCTGGATGTCAGGCGCAGAGCAAAAAATGAAGAATTCTGTCATGTCATCGATGTTGTAACATTGGAAAAGGTACTGAAGACGACTATCTCCATTTCGCCAGCCGGTGTAAAAATGAGTACCTGGCTTTGGTTGGGGAGGCAGTGGAAGGAAAGTGTTGGGCTCCACCTCCCAATACCGTGCCCTAGACACAATATATAATAACTCATTACCCCCACGGCCTCAAAAGGCAAAGAAGTTACCTTTACCTTAACACGTTTGTTGTTATTTATATATGGCACTGTTATTATACGATACTTTATCAACTTGGGTGCAGTACTACGTTTTCCTTGTCTGTCCAAAAGTAAGTAAAACAATTAAAAACGGGAGACTTCTTCAACATACAGGGCGTTAATATAGTATGGCTGGAGATGCAGAAATCAGTAGATGATGATGAGCATAGGGACCAAATAAGGTTTATAAAGCTGTTTCCAATAAATTTCGATATTACTTGAATTAAGCCGGATCTGAGTTTTGTGAGTTACGTGGTGCGGTAAACTGTTTCAGTCTGTATTTCATGTCCCGATGTCTTTCCAACAAGAAACTTCCTCGTCAACCATGAGTATCCAGCCACTACCAGACGAATTCCAAGAACTTGTAGCGGCCTGAAAGTATTCTTCGAAGTGTTTCAACTCATTTTCCGATTCTCTGTAATGACTAACTCAAAGCATGGTTGAATCCCAAAAGAGCTTATCTTCGCTGTTCCTAGGAAATAGAAATACAGGGCGGCCACAAGAGGGACTCCAGGCAGCTAAAATCAGGAAAAGTCAGACTGATGTGCAGTACAGAAGAATCTGAGAAATCTAGAGAAAATAGCCAAGCCAGCTAACAGATTTGCCTTATGTGGCAGAGACTGTACCCATTCTCGTATACGACTGTTTAGCCATAGCAGAAGCTGTAGGGCTGATAATTAGGGCCAATATTGTACTCAAAACATGAATCCTTCACTTTTTCTCATTATAAAGGAGGCAAGTTTTCTGAAATATACAGTACAGATACATATATTGATAAAGAAATAATGACTGGACAAAATATGATTTCAACTGAGCGTTTATTTATTTATACACCTCCAGGCGAAATGTTCGCCAGACCCCGTGACAGATCACTCCCTTCTCCGGTAAGGGAACATCATGTATCACGTGTTTATCATAATCTTCGAATACTCTGTTCTAATCTTCGAATACTCTGTTCTAATCTTCGAATACTCTGTTCTAATCTTCGAGTTGCTCCCGAGGCTCCATTGATCTAACATCACTGTTTGTAAATTACTTTCTGTTAGGTCCTTGTTATTGGCGATGCGGTTGTAGATCTGAGGACCGGCGGCGCCCGTACCAGTACCAGTCCAGCACCGACCCCTCCATCATATCGTGAACCCAGCTGTCTCCTCCCTCACCTGGTGTCACACCTGATGGAACATACAAACTCATCAGTAGTAGAAATTTTAGGGTGCAAAACCGTTTTTTTTGCTTGATAGTTTGTGGACAGGGTTTTGGACCGAATATGTATGTACAAAACCGTTTTCTTCTTTGGGACCGGTCCTAAAAAAATCAGTATACCGGATTTTGGAGCGAGTACCCATGAAGAGGTGGGTATCGTACCGGTACAAAACCTTTTTTTCTTTCTTGTTGAACCGGTCATTTGAATAAACAAACCTCTGCCCGTGACCCTCTTAACCGTGACGGGGGGCGATATAAACTCTCAACTTCTTCTCCCCTCTTTATTTTGCTTTTATCTACAATTTCTTTCTAAATTGTTTTGTTTTTTTGTGTGAATGAATAGATAAATGAATAAACTTATCTACCTCTGAATTTTGTTTGTTTTTCATTATGTTTTTAAACTCTTTTGTGTTTGTGTGAATGAATAAATAGATAAACAAACAAACTTCTCTCCTCATAAAATGTTTTTACATTTCTTTACATTTTACACTTAACTATTTATTTTTTTGCGTGAATAAATAAATAGATAAACAAATAAACAAACCTTCTGGGTACTCCCCTGCACCAGGCTCGCTGGTTGGCTCCACCTCTCTCAGAAACAGTGACGGACGTCCGACTCCGCCCTCCAAATGTTCTGTGGAAGCGAAAACACTTTTTATCTAAATGACATTCAAAGGATATTGGTGCCATCCTAGTTAGTTTATCGGATTCCAGTATAAAAGGAGTTTGATACGTCAGTGTATCCATAAAGATTAGAATTGTCACGTTTTCGTGTTCAGAAAGCAAAAATCGCTGATACAAAGCACGTCGACTGCGTGAGGGATACGTCACATTTCCTACCCGGGCCCGGCCAGGATGTTGTGAAAACGAAAAATTGTTTATGTCAATAGATATGCACAAGGCATGCTTTTGAATTATTTTTTGTTGCCTTTTATATCGTACTTTTCATTCCCCCAAACTGCCCGGCCGGGCCCCTTTGTGGAAATGTACGCTAGCCTGCAAATCCTAGGAGTCTTATACTCCCAGACCAATGACCAGTATAAAGGGTTTTCAAGGTAACCAAACGAATTATAATCATTATAATACCAGCTTACGTACGTTTTCGTTGAAAACTAAAGCTGATTGTACAAAGCTCCGGCAGGGAGCTTTATTGCGACAATTCGACATCTCTTCAAATGCTGAGGTCTCTTACTTGCCCTCCGGCTGTACATAAAATCGTCCCCAACTGCAAAAGGAATCTAAAGCTTAGATCATTTGCAATTACAAAATTTGGCTTAGATCGTTTATAAATGAAGTCTTACCGATCATCGTTGACAGGTACCTCTGTTGTAGCTGGACAAAGCCGCACTCCACCTTCGGCGACTGAAGAACCAAGGCGAAAAGAAAACACCGAGAGAGAAGCACCACAAAACGTTCCATGTCGACACAGACGACGGTCTCTCCACACAGAAACACTATGCCACGCTTTATAGTGTTGTTTTAAGCACCTAGAATGTCTGAATTGTTCGTTAAAAGGTGGAAAAGGCTTGTAATCACATGGAATGTCCGGATTGTCCGTTAAAAGGCGGAACAGGCTTCCTCAGAAAGTAGGAAAAAACGACACCGGTTGTCGCAAGATCCATTACGTGTGTAGCTCGGTTTTGTTACCATGGCAACGTCTCGAAGTATTAGACGAGGATCTGTCTTGGTGCACATCCAAGATGGTCACTATCAAGGACTAGAGCTATCCTTCGCCTTTAGACGTACATTCCTTGTCTAGAAGTGTTCATGTTCAGGATGTTCACAATTTCTAGGAAACTTCCCCAATCATCCCATAGTGAGCGGCTTCATCCTTGTTGAAATTGATGAAGCGTGTACGAAGAATCTAAGTATTAAGGCGACTTCGACTTTCGTTATCACAGCAAGATTCGTCGTAATGCAGAGATTTTGTTACAATACTGTTATCAGACGGTTTTCCGTTGGTATGTTACGGTTGTTAGATCTCTACTCGTCTCTGTGTGTGTGTGTGTGTGTGTGTGTGTGTGTGTGTGTGTGTGTATGTGTGCGTGTGTTTGTGTTGTGTGTGTGTGTTTGTGTGTGTGTGTGTGTGTATGTGTGTGTGTGTGTGTGTGCGTGTGTGTGTCTGTGTGTGTGTGTGTGTGTTCGTTTCTTTGCCCATGCTTGTGCATCTGTGTGTGCCTGTGTGTCTGCAGAAGCTGCGGATGAACCTTATACTAATGATGTCTGATATGTTGGTTTCTGTTGGCTTAAGGAAGAATGATTAGATTGTGGTCACCCTACCGGCTCTGCAGCGGAACTGCAGTTTTGATAATTCGTTGCCTGGACTGCCTATAGTCATAATTTTCGGGCGGTAGATTGGTTTGTTGTTTTCTATTTACTTCTTCAACTGTTAGAAACATACACCCTGAGGACTTCCCAACTAGCCATAGATGACTGGTACAATGCACAATATATAGCGAAACGTGTATAATTATCTTGAACTTTAGTTTATTGCATTCCTGTCGACGTCATGCATGCTGAGCAAATACTAGTACTATCTCAACTTTGTGTCAGACACGAGGACTCATATTCTTTCTGCTTTACCGTATGTCTGTCAAGACTGTGTAGATACGCCATCTTGCGTTTACCTGATGCATTACACATAGTTTCGATGGCAAACGTGTTGTCTTCTGCAAAGTAGTCTCTCTCAGTTTCTGTAAGCTCAGTGCAGTCAAACATTCATAATGATTAGTCTTTAGTTCGAATCTCTGGCAAGCAATATCGATGTCAAAAAGGCGTAAAAGTCTTGAGCTTTTCTTCTGTGGAACATGTTAGGTAAAGACTTTGCATTACTCTCTTTTATTAACGAACGAATTAGGTGCTCAGAGCCTTGCAAAAAAGGCCTCTACTATATTATATTGCATCAACAGTCTACCCCCTCTTCGTTACCGAGGAAGTCCGATCACACCCGAACAGAACCGAAAAGGTACGATCGATATGCATTGTGGGAAAAAATACTTCCGAATGTTCCCGAAGCCATTTTGCCGCCGATTCTTCTGCTGGACGGACGTTTTGCAGTTTTGTGAGGCAAAATCGTGATTTTTCTTCTCAAAGGAGCTGGATTTCAACGTGACTTTGTTTCATCAGGCTACATAGGTATTCGGTAAGTCTCTATCCACCAAGTCTTTGCCGTGTCAAGTCGAATTTCTGTCAGTCTTATAATTTTTGTCTCAAGTTCTGTGCATTTGCAGACGACATTTTGACAACTCGGTGACTTGAGTTGAGACGACGTCCTCTGACAGGAGTTTTGTTTAAGTTGTGCCTCTGATTTTCATCATAATATTTTTAGTGATTTACGACAAGAAGACGACCTCTTCTAGTAGTGTTTTAGGAAAAATCTCGGTGCAGATTTTGGGAACTACACAATATTATTGTGGCAACGAATCCTCAGTATTGAGGGATTGTTTATTTTTCCACAAGGATCGTATAATGTTACAGGTATGTTAGATATATTTGTAAATATGCAGGGCGGTTGTCAAATTGTGTTTCAGTATCTAAAAGTCATCTAGACACTTAGAAATTGCAGGAAATCTGGTAGATTCGTGCTATAGGCTAAAACTTTAATTTTCTGTCATGACACATTGAGGACTTTTCCCGCCATTTGCAAAGTGCAGACGACAGTGTGAAGATGGCGTCTGTCAGCAGCGCGAGCTCGTCAGGATCAGACGACGAAAACAACGAAAAGCAGGCAGCCAGCACAAGTGCCAGGTATTCAATTTCTAAAACAATTTTACGTTGAATTACGAGTAAAATTTTAATCATGATGACGCATGTATCATATGATACTCATTCTACACCAAGTACTACCGTGCTTGATAGGCTTCAATGTATCATTGTTGTGCAAACGACTTTGACTCGACTTACTATCTGCATTTTTGGTGAGAGGTGTTTCTTTCTTAAGATTAAACAAACACATTAATTTTGCTCATAATGCAGGCGATCATCTGCTATGTTAAAGAAAAAAAAATAACCAGTTGCAATCGTTACAGTTCCTAGCAATTAGATTTCAGGTGTTTTTTTTTTGCAATAACAGTGTGTCTTACTTATTTCACGACTGATGATGAAACTAACAATATCAAACATTCATTGTGATGTTTTATTTATACTTAAATGTAAGTTCATCTGTGGTGGTAATCAACAGTGCAATTTTGCACATTAAATACGTACACAAAATAAAAACTTTGAATTACGAGTAAACTCATAATCATGATTTGACTATCCACACACATTATATTTATGATTTCATTCTTTATTTTGTGTGAAGATTTAAGGTGTAAAATTGTACCATAATTTCTTATTTATGTTTTGTATCATTTTTTATCTCCTAGTTCAAACCCATTCGCAAACATGATAGACACAGACTTTGACATGAGCAAAGTCCCAGAGACTGAAGACATCCGCATTAAAGGTGTAAAATTGTAGCATAATGCTTTATTTATGTTTTATATCATTTTTTTATCTCCCAGTTCAAATCCATTTGCAAACATGATAGACCCAGACTTTGACATGAGCAAAGTCCCAGAGACTGAAGACATCCGCAATAAAGGTGTAAAATTGTAGCATAATGCTTTATTTATGTTTTATATCATTTCTTATCCTCCAGTTCAAACCCATTCGCCAGCATGATAGACACAGACTTTGACATGAGCAAAGTCCCAGAGACTGAAGACATCCGCATTAAAGGTGTAAAATTGTAGCATAATGCTTTATTTATGTTTTATATCATTTTTTATCTCCCAGTTCAAATCCATTTGCAAACATGATAGACCCAGACTTTGACATGAGCAAAGTCCCAGAGACTGAAGACATCCGCATTAAAGGTGTAAAATTGTAGCATAGTGCTTTATTTATGTTTTATATCATTTCTTATCCTCCAGTTCAAACCCGTTCGCAAACATGATAGACACAGACTTTGACATGAGCAAAGTCCCAGAGACTGAAGACATTCGCATTGAGCAGTACTTCAGCAAGGAGGAACTGGCTGAGCTCACCAAAATCGAGATGACGCGATATCGGAACATGAAGCGAAACTATGACGTCATGAGGATGCTTGGTAAGTTTTCAATTGTTGAAATTTATTTGAACTCATGATCATTGTCTTAATACACTATGCACTTTTGTCTCCCCCCGTAATTTGTAAATACCAGTGTACTGCATATTCTTGACATGTAAGTGTCACGATAGCTAAAATTTAAAGTTAGCTATAGAATTTATCAGTGTCACTGACGAAAGTCGTCAAATGTGTCTGAAGCATCTGACCGTTTTCAAAATCATATTCAGTTGCTTGAGTAACTGCTTTTTCAAAAACAATGAAATAGATGTATCCTGCAGGTCAAATACTACCTTTTTAAGCTTGCACTTTAAATATTGTAGATGATTGTATAGTGATTGCCAACGTATCAACCTGAGTGTTTCCTTTTTTTACAAGAAAGATTTAATTTTTAAAAAATGTACGGGCCACTTTAATTCTTAAAACTTGTAATTGCAGGTTTGCCTGGCAAGAAACCCTACTTCATGGAAAAGAACAGGCGCAGCTTGGTTCAGCCCAAGGAGCCCCCCACCCCACCCCTCACCAGCAGTGAGTCAGAGGAAGATGAGGAATGGACACCTGAGCTAGAGAGGAAGAAGAACCAGCGCCCAAAGAAACTCGAGTGCATTGATTTTCTTTTAAAGGAAAGCTTCTTTTTTTTTCATTTGTTCAGCTGTTTACAAACAGCCATGGGCTATTATTGCCAAGGGCTAACTCCCAGGGAGAGAAAATACATGTTACATATAAAATCACTAGCATTATATTAGCTTAGAACAATAATGGTTACAAATTTACATCTTATACTACAATCTGTGCATGCTAAAAATCACATAGCATGCGGTAGTATATGTACTGACATTAAGTAACCAGAGGATGGATCTCAAAGGGGGGGAGAGCCAAGCTTTGACTTTGAAGGAGGAAAATGTGGGAGCTGTATCAGGTCACAAAGAATACAACTGATATTGGTAGAATTTTTGTATCCATTTACAAGGACATTGTGTGTGTTCTTATTTTTCCTTCCGCTCATGTTGATCACAGTATTTATTCAGTCACAATGTTACTTTAGCCTGGGTACCATCCGGATAGTAGTTTGCTTTGACGTTATTATACATTATATACAGTCGCGTCTCTCTCCAACTTTTATTATACACTATATAGGCTTCTTTGCTATTCCGTCTTCTTTGCTCATTGGTCCCTACACCTCAGCAAATTAAGGAAGGGTTCAAGCGCTCGTTTAAATTAGCATTCCAAAACATGCAAGGTATGTGTATTATAATGATAGACCAGGGCATGTCTGTATCTTTCCTGCTATATCCAGTTCTGTTGACTGCTCACAGGTTACCATAATTTGTTCAGATCTTTTCAGCTCTTAAAATTACCATCTTCTTGTGATCTACCCACAGCTTGGTTTTTGTTGCCACCCAAGAAACCCAGGATGTCAAAACCTAAGCCTCAGACTACTGGTTCCAACCCAAAATCTAAGGTATGGCAAGATACCATGACTTGAACTTTTGATTTGCAATCTTAATGCCTCTGTTTTATTTTCATATTGTTTCAGGGCTCAAAGTTCCACAATCCATGCATATGCAAGTTTGTGCATGTAAAATTGGTATGGTGCAAGTCATTTCAGACCAAACTTGCACCAGTGCAAGTTGCTTTTATCCACTGTTGATAGTCCACTATGTTTGGTTGTGTAAGTAATTTTCTTTTGGCACAAGTAACTTTGGGGTCAACTTACACCAGACTGAGTGCAAGTTCTCCCCAAAATGTATTTCGAGCCATGTTCTCACAAACTTTCTAAAAACATCAATTTTTAAAGCTCAAATCATTTAACACGAGGCAGTACAGAGCCTATTTATCACATGTAATGGCATGTCAGATTAGGAGAGGGTCTTGTGCATTCTTAAGATTGGTGCTGAAATGCCATCCTCACATGCATAGTCCTTACTCATTCACTGTTGGTGTGTTCATGGACCTTTGAATACCCAATAATGTCTCTGTAAAGTAGGTTGTGAACACAATGATCCTTTGTCAATATGAGTGTTAAAATGAATTTTAAGCTTAATTATGGATGTGATATTTCTGGTCAATGCAACTATCAGCACCAAGGACAGTGAAAGTCTACAAACATGAAAAATGTGTTCAAATGGGTACCTTAGAGGGCTTATGGATAGATTTTTTTAAATCTCTGTCAATATAGGCCACAGTAAGAATATTATTTACTGTATTCATAGGCAAAAAAGAAAGCAGAAGCAACAGTGAGCAAAGCTCCGAAGGAGAGTGATGATGAGGGTGCAAAAACGTTCCCGGGTTTCCAACCTGAGGAGGTGGCTGAGATCCAGGCAGCCACATCAGCCGGCATCGCAGAGCTGGAGAAGAAGATGGAGGAACTGGACTTAGAGATCCAGCAATGGGAGGCTGCTGGACCACAGGGTGGGCAGGAGGAGGGGTCAGAGTCGGACATCAGTACAGATTTGGAAGAAGGTACTTGTCAAAGTCTTTCTTTTTCAATGATACAAGCTTTATTGACACGACAGAAAGTACAGTTACTTTTGTATGGTCAACAATAAACTACAAGAAAAAAGGGATACAAAATACATCTTACAATTCTACTAATGCTATCAATGATATGATTGCAGTTTGAACAGCTAGAATGACATAGTTTCTACATGTCATCCTGAAACAGTGAAAGGTGAAGGCACACATGTATACAGGTTCTTAAACTTTGGAACTTCTTACTGGATACTACCACACTCATACTCACTCACTCACTATCTGATTTAGCGTCGGACTCCGTTTTCCCCGTCATGCAAGGGTTGTGTGTTGTAGAATGTCGTTCAGGTCTGATTGCTGATCTCCAGCTACCGCTGTCAAGAGGGTTGGCCTTTTGCATGTTCAGTTTACAGATATTTCTTTGGAGTGAGGAAAGTCATGTTAAACAGTCTACCTTTCCCAAGGATACAATGTCAGCCAGAAATGCCAGGAATCATACCCATCATCACTTGATTCTGTGTATGTGAGACTCGCCATTCTACCATTTGAATATATGATGAATTTTCTGTTAAATCAGAATGTATTTGAGCCAATTGATATATTTGTTAAATCAGAGCTTCAGACCACAACACTGCAACCACCAAAGCAGCCCAAGGAACAGAAGAAAGAGCCAGTGGAGAATACTAAGGAGACCCGGAAGAGTCGCTATCCACAGCGCAACATTCCACGAAAGGACTACAAGGAAGTTGAACTTCCAGATGATGACCACTATTTGTGTATGTATGAAATTGCTTAAAGATTCTTCTTAAATGATAGCCACTTGGATGTACAAAGAAATCTATTGAATGCCCTATAACACATTGGTCAGATTACGCTTTTATGGAATTCAAAACAATTATTGTAGAAGTCCATAAACATGTTACCTTAGCAGTATGTCTTCTATGTTATGGTGAAAGATCCTTTGATAAGGTCTATTTGTTTAATATTTGAATTTGTCATAAAGTGATGGGGAGGGCAAAACAGGTCCAGAGCGACCTTTACAAGTTGCGCTCCCTCACATAGAAATTAACATTAACAAGAAACAGTACAATTACTAGTATTATACAGTATAGGTTATTGCAACTGACAACAAGACTAATTTTGTTTCAGACTGTGAAGACTGCAATGAGCTGTATGAGGGAGCCTGCCCCATCCATGGTCCACTCATTGTGGTGAAGGACAAAGAAGTTCCCAAGGGAGTAGAAGACAGAGCGGTCTGCACACTACCTGACTACCTGTCTGTGTGCAAATCCAAGATCAAGGGGGCGGGGGATGGAGTCTGGCTGGATGGAAAGACCATGGCCAAGAACCTGGTGTTTGGGCCATACGATGGGAAAATCACCGGGCCTGAGATAGGAATGACAAGTGGATATGCTTGGCAAGTAAGTGGCCTAAAGTCTTATTTTTCCCTGAAAGTTAAAAGCAATTTTTGTTTTTATTTTATTTCTCATTTTGCTTCAAATTGAAGAATTATTGATAGTGATGTACATTTTCTATGTTGGATTCATGGTCACAAACTACATGTGCAACTTATTTGTTCTTTTTGTTGAAAAATTTCTTGGAACGATGTATTGTCTTGAACCAAGTCTTGTTTTCTCTTAAATGTGCCACAAAATTGTGGAATGCTTGGTTCTTTGTTCTAAACAACTGAGCCATGAAATACAAGTCAAGAAGTGTGATGCATTTACCAGGTTTATTCAAACCAAATAATCTTTATATTATGCAGATCTCCAAGAATGACAAGGTGAAGTACTACATTGATGCCACTGACATCACCAAGAGCAGCTGGATGCGCTATGTCAACTGTGCCAGAAATGAGGAGGAGCAGAACCTGGTGGCCTTCCAGTACTACAGGAACATCTACTACCGCACCTACAAGCCTATTCCCCCCGGCACCGAGCTGATGGTGTGGTATGGGAACGAGTACGCCAAGGAGCTGGGCATCTCTGAAAAGGCAGAGCAAGAGGAGGAAAATAAGCAGAAGCAAAGTAAGGCAAACCTCATTGTAGACTTTTTGAGGAAATTCAAATCATATTTAAATTTAAATCTTCTATGTCATTTAAATTTTGTGCCAGAGAAAAGTAGGTACAGGACATTGGATTGTCCATGTAGTTGCCGTATTTGTTGACAAGTGAATTTTTAAATTTGTTTATCACTTCACATTCTCTGCAGGTATCCATACAGGTGCATGTGTACAGGCTATAGATGTGGGGGAAGTGGGTATCTGTACTATACCTAGGACCTGCTGGATAAATATTAGAAGCAACATCCAGACATGCCCTATTTACACTGAAAATGTTACCTATATAATATTATACATCCATGAAGGTTATACTGTAAATGCATTTAAGTTCGCGGGGATTTAATTTCGCGGTAGCGGGAAAATAGACTTTTCGCGGTGGTTTTAATTTCGCGGTAGCACCATGCACTGTAGTCTCTTACTGTTATGGAAAAATGTTCGCGGTGGAGCAGCCGCCGCGAAAACCGCGAACATTAATCTACCGCGAACATTTCTGCATTTACAGTAATTAGACATTCAGGTAATAAGATATGCCAAAAAGCAATTAAGCAACTGGATTTTGGAATCATATCTAGTTGCTTGAGTAACTGCTTTTTGCCTTTACCTATTATGTTCCTGCAGGTACAGTATAAGCCAGTTAATTGCACAATGGATCACTGCACACTTCTGTTAATTGCTGAGTCCCAAAATCCCAAAACGGTGTGATCCAGCTGGATAACTTTGCATTATTTCACCACCCAGATGATTGCATGAAATTCGCTTGGAAATGGGGTGTGCAATTAAACGGATTCTGCTGTATAGACAGGTTTTGCAGGTGTGAAGGCCAACTCTAACATCTCAAGTCCTCCGATTCAAATGTTTAAGTATCATGCTGAAGATGCGATATGTTATTTCTCTTCAGGCATCCAGCCAGGCGCATTTGTATAGGTGGAACAATTGTGGTATGCCTTTTGCTACCCAGAATTATAATCATATAAGTTATCAAATGTTATGTCTCAACAGACTACCAGACAGGTGCAGTTGCAGAGATCCTTACTGAATAAAACATTTCATTTGCAGGCTACAGGTGCAGCAGGTGTGAGAAGATGTTCTCCACCCAGGACTACCTGGACAGTCGTGTAGATATGACTCAGGTTCTCACAGTTATTCTTGTCTTTCTGCAGGTGTCCCGTCAAGTGCAGTTGCAGGCTACAGGTGCAGCAGGTGTGGGAAGATGTTCGCCATCCAGGACTACCTGTACAGTCATGCGAAGAGATGTACAGATAGGTCAGGAGTCAAAAAATACAAATGTCATCTTTGCAGTTATTCAACTGACCACTCAGCAAGTCATCTCAAGAAGCACATGCTGGTCCACACAGGACAGAGACTACACATGTGCCTTACTTGCAGGAAGCGGTTTACAACGCAGCGAAGCCTGACAAACCACCAGCTGCTTCACACAGGAGAGAAACCCTACAGGTGTGAGGAATGTGACAGATCCTTCCGCCAGAAATCAACCTTGACCAAACACATGTTAACACATACTGGTCTACTGCCTTACTCGTGTGAACATTGTGATAGGGGGTTTGCATTACTAGCTACTCTCCGAAAGCACGTCAGAACTCACACAGGCGAGAAACCATTCAAGTGTCAACACTGCAACGTGAGGTTCAACCAGAGGGAGAGTCGGAAGAGACATGTCATCACTTACCACACGGCAGGTGAGAAACCCTACAGGTGTGAGGTGTGTGGCGAGTTGTACAGCCTACGAGGAGACCTGACCACACACATGTTAACTCACACTGATGTGTATCCCCACGTGTGTCCACTCTGCGGGAAGAGGTTCAAATATGCACATGGTAGAGATAGGCACATGAGGACTCACACAGGGGAGAAACCCTACAAGTGTCAACACTGTGATAAGACGTTTGCACGGAAGGACACTTTGAAGACACATGTTAACCTTATCCACAGAAACACATGAGGACTCACACTGGTGAGAAACCTTACAAGTGTCAATACTGTGACATGAGGTTTACAGAGAGTGGCCATTTGAAGAGACATGTTATTAGTATGCACACTAAGGAGTTTCCCCACAGGTGTCAGGTGTGTAACAAAGGGTTTATAGCACCAGGTGAGGTAAGAACCCACATGCAGAAACAACATACAAACTAAGACCTCATATTGATTTACACGGTGCATGAGCTGCAACTAGGGCAGCAATGATGATTAACTTGAAGTTCTTACTTTCATACATTGACTAATATGATATGACTGAGGTTTTGAGATGTCTTCATGTCTTAGTTGTCCAGTTGTCTATGACTCGACCCCATTGTTTAGATGATAAGGATGGGAGAACTCAGACTCCAGACACATCTAACAAAGTTCCAACATTGACTCAGCAAGAAAGTTTTTCATCAAATACATCATATTTAAAATGTTAAAACTTCTACCTGATGCACTGAAACAAAATGAGATGTTAAGCTCTTTAAGAGCAATCCTGTGGTGCACTTTGTTAAATATTATATATTTAGTATGTTCAAATGATCAAATGTTTAATATAGAAATTTGATAATGTTGACATTGATAATGGACTTACTGGTAGTTCCAGGATTAGCAGTTTAGTTTGTTTAAATTTGTTATGTATGAAACAGTAATGTTTCCTAAACAGTGTTAAGAAATTGTTTAATATACTGTTATTTACAAAATATTATGAATTTATTGGATATCAAAGTGTTGCCACTGAATTAAACTAATGTACAATGTTTAGAAACATGATGTTTAGCCACACAATATAATCTAATAGTACCTGGTGACATGAAATCTGTTTTCTTGTTATTCAAAGCTTTAATATCTATTGAATGTAAGGATTAGATGACATAAAATCTGTTGCTATGTTAACTACAGACATTGCATGTAAGTTTATCCGAAATTTCTAAGATGGCAGTTTGGGGTTACATTATAGGAATGACAATACAGCTTTGTTATTGGAGTTCCTGTGCTGTTACATGTACCTTAACTCATTCATATTCCATGCCTCTGTTACACTTGTTGCTGGTTTCCTTGAGTTAAGTGCATTCGTTGTGGATGCTTTAATTTTGGATAAAAGACTGTGAAAATATGTACAAAGTCAAGTGCTTATTAAAATGTTCTGATGTTCACCCTGTACGTTTTGAGCAGTTTCTGGTGTTGCAAGTCACTGTTCTGTACATTAAATTGCAACATTGTATGGCTCTTGTCTAAAGTAAGCCAGAGTCATGGGTAATATGGCTGCCAAGCATAGTGAAGGTCAGTAAAGGGTTATGAAAGAATCCACACTTCAAAGCCTAAAATGGCTAAAACTACAAATGAACGAAAATTCTAAGTTCAAGTTACTTAACTGGCTCGCTGTCGTTATGGACACAATTGCCAGAGAGCATCACTACACTGCTGTTGTTTATATATCTATATCTAACGTTATGTATATCTAATATTTTACATATATATGTTTGTGTGTGTATGTAGATATATATTGATATATATATACATATATTTATTTGTATATATTCTATATCTAATAGTGTATATTTTTACATATATCTTACATTTATCAAAAAGAGTTAGTGTGCTTGCCAATGTGGGTGGATCAAGCATTACAGTCTGGTCTTCGGCAGCTTGTACGTACTATGCAAAACTGGCGAGTTACACCTAAAGGACCGCTTTGGCCTACGTCACATTTGCTACCCGGGGCCCGGCCGGGTTGTTTGCGGGAACAAAAAGTAGTTATATCAATAAATACGCACAAGGCATGCTATTGAATTATATTTTGTCCATTTTGTGTTTTTGTTGTCTTTTGTATCGTACTCTTCGTTCCCCCAAACTGCCCGGCGGGGCCCCTTTGCGTGACGTTAGCCTTAATAGGCCAAAGAAACAAACAAATACATACCTTAACACCAGACATGTCTACAGTCTGTGTATTATATGACGCCAGAAGTATCCTCGACGCTGATTGGTCAATTTGAAACCATAGATCTCCCCATGAAACGCAGTCCAGAAACTAGGCCATGTGACGTTTTTTATGGTCTCCGATGACTAATAAAGAAGTTTGCGGTTAGTCTCAGACCCAGAGGTTAAATTTTACTGGCTCGTAAAGTTTTATATGGTGTGAACTAGAGGTCAGTTTGACCTTGAAACGTGATCCTACTGTAAGCCTGGTTCATGTAGTCTATAGTATATCAGACACCATAGACAGCTGGAAATGTAGCCAGAAATCCGACAGAGGAGTTAGCCCGCCATTAAGTATATTTTGCAACTTACGTGTACTTGAAATTCATATATAATGACATCTGTTGTAAATCTATTTCTTCTTAAAGAATTAAGGTTATAAGTATATTATGCAACTTACGTGTACATGAAACTTATTTATAAATGACATATATTCTAAATCTCTTTCTTGTTAAAGAAGGTTATTTATATAATGTCTTTAGAATTTGCCGTCAAACCTGTATAAGTTAGTGGCCACCTCTTACATATAATATACAATCAAACCACCACGTAAGGACAACCTGGTCAATGTGAAAACTTTTTAGTGGTCCTTTAAATTATGTTCTCAATTGACTCCAGCTATAGTGAGCATAGTCCAATAGATCAGATTTTATTTAATGGTCGTCTTGGGCAGGTTTGGTTGTAAATCGCAAGAACAACACCCACAGATGTTCCCCATGTTTCAGCAAAAGGCACGGTCGAGGGCAAGCCTCAAGGTTACGGAATTCCCTACACAAATAGAGAGTAGTCGTGAACCTGACCCCGACGTCACGGGGTCACCCAGGTCAATAACCTGAGGTAGCCCTTATCCGGTCATTGACCTTCTGCAATCCCGTGTTGCTATGCAACTGTCTAGGTTTGAAGACATGAATAACAAAAGGCTGTTTGTTTTTAAGGTGTAAATGTCCATTGTATTGGTTTGGTCAACATTTTTGTTGACTCTCTTGCGGTACTATTTAACCTGCACATATTTACTTTATCCGCAGGTGCGAACAATCAGAAATTGAACGAATGGATAAATGAATGAATGAATTGATGAATGAATGTATTAGTGAATGAGAGAAGATTTGACATGGGAGGTCATGTGCTTTTCTCCCTGTATTCTTAATCTTTAAGGCAAAGATTTAAGCGGTCTATAGCGGTCCCCTATCGCTACCCCTATATTAGAAATTGTTACTATTATGAAACTTATCTTCTTTGCAATGATCTACGTAAAGGAATTTACGAAGTAGTGTCGCTGCTTTTCTTCCTGTATTCAAGGCAAAGTTTTAAGCAGTCTATAGCGGTCCCCTATCGATACCCCTATATTAGAAATTGATTAAAAACAGTTTTATCTATTAATTCATTGGCGGTCCCTTTAGATAACTTGGTAACTGATTTTCAAAGGAGCCATCACAAAATCATAACAGTCAAGATACTGAAAAATAGCTTTTAAAACGTTGCTAACTTTTGATTGAATGAATTATAAATTCACAAAAAAATGCAACGTTACATGGAGTAGTGAACATCAAATCTGGATCAACAGATCATGGAAACAACGTAGGAAAACTCAAAAGTCTCTTGGCCAGATAAAATGGAACACACGTTTCTAAGCACGAGAACACATACACCCACGGGTAGACGCACGTGCACTCACACAGCTCCAAGGTTACCTTCCCTCTGTGTCTGGTTTTCTAGGACAGGAGTAACGGTCATCCAAGGACACAGAACACCCTGTGGGGGGCAAGCACACTGTGACTTTTAATACAAGGTTGGTTTGGTTCTTTGAATTGTTCAAAGAATTCATCAATTTTGCACCCCGCAAGACACTTACAGAAGATAAAGTGCATTTCGTCGTAGACATGCTGAAACAGCGCTGCACTGACAACCCGACAAAGGAAAAAAAAGATGAGAAGTTCACAACTAAGTTGAAGACATGTGTATGGTTTGATATTACAGTCAAAAGCCTAATAAACTGTATTGTGGCAAAAGACATTGTCAAATGCAATGCATTCTTCAATATACCATGTATTCCAGGGCAAAATACATAATGATTGTAACGTTACTCAGCAACAAAGGGACTTATTCCAACTATGTTAACCTGAATAAGTGTCTAAGTTCTAAGCTGCTGTGATGAAAACTGTATAAACACTGAGTTGAGAACACATTACAGTAACCCGAACCCAAACGGAACTCTGTCTAGAGGGTCAAGTTTCCAAACACCATTCCTGATAGTTGCCCCGTAGAACTTGAGTGAAACTCTTCATAACGTCAAGCTTCCAGACTTGCAAGTGCGTGCCAAAAAAAAAATCATCTCTGAGCGGAACAGTTAGCACTTGGGCTCAATGACTTTGAAAAAAAACACACATTAAATTTCGTTAAGAAATCGCTTGCATCTGGCATAGAAACATTTAGGTACTACAAGGAATACAGTTAATTGCATATTCATGCTCCATTTGGGCTGCTCAGGTAGATACAAGAATCATTAATAGGAAAAAATAATGCTATGCTTTATGCATGTACCTATAAATTACAATGTGCTTTGAACAAAGAATGCATTTCACACAAATAGTTAATATACTCTTTCCCTTAATTAGTTAATCAATTAATAAAAATCACTTCCTTTATTCATTATCAATTCATTCATTCATCAACTAAGTACTTTATCGTTTTTGTCCTGCGTTTTTTCCCTTTCATCTATTTCGCGTCCTTCAATCTGTTGTTCTCATGATATATTGAGTTTGAATAGGACTCAAGGCCCCCTAGCCTCAGAATAGTCACTCGGGGCCACCAAGGCCGCACAGGGAAATGCCTGGAGTCCGAGGTTACCAAAGTTCAATGCACGGCAGTAACCTCCGGATTTTCCCGCCATATTGCCATACAATAGACAGATTGTTTTCTGAAAAATTGACTTGCTTCTGGCAGGTGAGGGAAAAGAATATGTTTTTGGCTCCTAGCGGGTGTATTCAGAACTCAGGATATAATGTTCAACGACGGTCCATGAAACCGTTTGCATGGGCTAGGAGAGGCTGGCTACTAGCGGATTCCTTCAGAACTGCATTTTTCTGTAATTCTTCCTGCAGATCGGTCGCGCTGGTATTTCAGTGTAGAGGACATTGCATTGGCCTGCAATATCCCTAATTTGTCCATGAACACTAAGGTGTCGCGTTCCGACTCTAACTTCGTTATATTTAAAATTTCTACTATATGATAAGCCATCCGTGGAACCTGGTAGAGCCTACTCTTCTCGACAATTCGATGAGATCCGATGCTTGAAGCTAGCTCCCACCTATAGCTAAAATGATGATTGGCGCAAAAGGCTTGAGGTGCCCCGAAGGACGAACATGAAATCGTCAAGAACGTTTTAGAAATCATCAGAAAGATATTTCAAGCTGTGCTGAACTCACCATTACGAGTTTGAACTAGATGGCGCATGGTCCGAACGCCTGACGAACTCTAGTTACCTTCCCATTACATCATTTTCCCACGTTTCACCCTTCCCAGCTACGTTGGTTCTGTCACGTTTCTCTGTGCATCAATTTTGAATAACATGTATGAGCGAATCCCTTACGTCATGTGACTTCTGTATTATCTATTTTCCCCTGCGTTTGGTGATGTTTGTGTATGGGCTGAAGCTTTAGCCGTCAGACCTCCGAGTTCAGGTTAAAGACCCCCAGCACTTTTTTTATAAGAAGTTCAAAAGGGAAAACTGCCCTGTCGTTCTTCATAAACTTGGTAGATGAAAAAGAATTAACTAGAAAGGTAACATTTGTAGCCTAAAAGCTACTGCTCTGTTTATTTATACTGAAAAACATTTATATATATTATGAAATCTTATTTGTTAAGATGAAATGGAGCAAAAACAGAAAAGCTCACTATGACAAGCTATTCTTTTAATCTTCACCAGTCACCACTGATAATGTCGTTTCTGTTTACTTTAGGAAATAATCGCTAAAATCAAATCTTTGCCCCTACACACTCACGACGCTTAACATAGACAGTTATCATTACGCTCGAAACAGATGTTTACCGCGTTGAGTGAAAGACAACCATTTTGATTGCTTCGAGTCTTAACAATAATAAACACACCTAAATCAGAACAAAGCATATGCCCGCATAACAACATTCAAAGCAAGTGTTTTCACGCGAGTAACGTTACAACACAATAAAACAACATGAATGAATTTTCAGCATCAGACGCACTACATGTAACGTTACAAGCAGACCTGCACGTAACGCTAATAACCCATTCAATACGGACCACTGAAATTCAACAATGCAATTCGACCTTAGCTATTCTCGGCTTTCACCTGACGTCACGGGTTTTCCAAATATGGGCATCCGCCATCTTTGTGCTCCGTTTCTGCGAACGCGTTCCATCATCAAGCAAAGACTATGGAGCCAGAAGTTCAGTTTTATTGGTAAGTTTTGCTTCTTCTTGATGAAATACAGCTATATTTGGTGCTTGTATTGAACGGAGAATATTGCTATGGTGTTTGAGAGTCAATATTTGTTAGTTGACTTGCATATTTGGCGAGTTTCGAACGGATAAATGAACGGGTAGCCGGGCGGGGGCGGGGTTTGTTTACGTTTCGGTTTCGTCACGGCTTGGGTTACACTTTCAGTTCCGGTATTTATAATACACGCTTCATGTCAAGGAGGCTAATTAGAATCTCCTTGATCCTGTCGGTTGGAAGTCCATAAGAATTACTCGTGATGGCATGTAATTACTGTGGATGGAAAAAAAACGGAACTTTGACGGCAAAAATTCGATTGTTTTTGAGTCAGTTCTCCAGCGTCGCAATTGGGTTGGGGAGGGGGGTAGCGTTAATTTACGTGTTCCGAAATGTCTCTTTTTGTAGATTTCTCCGAAAGTTTGAATCTTTTTTTTTTCGGGATAACATCCCACTTGACGCACATTTTGCGGATCGAGACGATTGTGGACAGAAATGTAATTGTTTCATGGTTATTCTTAATAGTTAGCCTGGTAACCATACCATCGGGGCGCTCGCCGTGATCTCTTCGGCGCCTTAGGGGTAGCCGGCCCGCCCAGTTATTAGCGCAGGCCGGGGGAGATTTTACGGGGTTGGGTTGGATTTCGTCGCACCCGAAAACAGAAGCAGGTCGGTGCCTCAGCACCCTGGATGCCGACTAGCGGATAATGGTGACCAGGCTAAGAATAGTAAGATCAGTTATATTTTGTAGGGCATTTAACTATGAAGTAAAGCTCAATGTGCCTTCTGGGTACAATGTGTATGTGAACTATTTTTAGCATTTATATTGTGTAAAGTGATGTTTAGTCTGTCATTCTAATGAAACTTTCTGTATCCCTGTGCTTCAGGTGCTGAGTATGAGCTATCAAGATGTTGTCCTCCCCCCATACCAAGAATGTACCAGTGCTGTGCAAGTATGCCCAGTCTTTGGAAAGCCATGTCAAGCAGCGGTACATCGAGAAAATATCTATGATAGATATTGACCCTGCCACCATACCAAGTGAGCAGTTTGATCCGCATTGTTTGCCACCTGTGGAACAGTCTGACCTGTTCAGTTACCTGGTTCTGCAGACAAGCTACTACACGAATGAACAGTTCAAAAACTACAAAAGTTTGGAGGCATATAACCACGTTGTATCAGGTTTTGTGGCAGGTGTACAGGGAAAGCTTATTGCAGGGAAAAATGTGGTCGTGGCTAAAGTTCGCCATTCTCAAAGAATGAATGACCCCCTCGTGGACATATGGCTGATATGCGGGACAGATGGAGCCGTCATCTCTGCCCACTGTCTTGGGTGCAAAGCCGGGTTGGCAGAGTCTTGCTCACATGTTGCCAGTGTGCTGTTCTACATTGAGTGCTGGACTAGATTACATGGGAAGCTGGCTTGCACACAGGTGAAGTGTACATGGATTCTGCCCACATATGTTAAGGAAGTCCCTTATGCAAGAGTGGAAGACATTGACTTCACATCCGCAAAGAAACTGAAAGAAAAGCTGGACAAGAAGATTGATTCCTTCACATCACATGAGACTGTCAACACAACACAGGAGAAAAGTGCACATGAGAGTAATCTGACATCTCAGGACAAGGTTACAGTACCACAGAATAACACCCCAACTGCTCAGGACAAGACTAGTAAGACAGTACCACAGAACAACACCCCAACTGCTCAGGACAAGACTACAGTACCACAGAACATCACACCAACTGCTCAGGACAAGACTACTAGTACAGTACAACAGAACATCACCCCAACTGCTCAGGACAAGGTTACAGTACCACAGAACAATACCCCAACTGCTCAGGAGATTAAAGAACTGTATAGTAAGCTCAATAAGTGCAAAGTTAAGGTAGTGGCACTAAGTTTGATTCAGCCATATGCAGATGAGTTTGTCATGTCAAGCCGGGACATTCCTGTTGTGTCAGAGTTGTTTGATCCAGATAATCTGGACCTCCAATATCATGAACTCCTGCCCAAATGTTTAGAGGTTAATATTGACTTGTCAGAGAGCCAGATAAACACTATTGAAAAAGACACAAGGACACAAGCAAGAGGTCCTGGCTTTTTCCGCCATAGAGCTGGGAGAATTGGAGCTTCTGTGAGTGGGGCTGTTTACCATAGCAACCTTGCACAGCCTCCTCAGTCAATCCTTAAGTCTATTTGCTACCCACATTTGTACAAGGTTAACACAAAGGCCACACGTCATGGTTGTGATCAGGAAGAAGCTGCCATAAAAGCCTATGAGACATACATGAATGGTAAACATGTCAACTTCCAGATAAAGAAGTGTGGTGTATTCATATCTAAAGAACACCCTTACCTGCATGCTACACCTGACTTTCTCGTGTCATGTGATTGCTGTGGGATTGGGTGTGGGGAGGTAAAATGTCCAATCTCTGTCCCTGATTGTGATTTTGACCAGTATGTGAAGGACAAAAGTGCATTTCTGGAGAAGGTTGATGGGGTGTTCAAGTTGAAAAAAACCCACAACTACTATCATCAAGTCCAGCAACAGCTATTTGTTCTGTCAGAGAGGAAGTACTGTGATTTTGTAGTCTGTGTTTGGGATAAGAATAGAAATGCCCATATAGTAAGTAACAGGATTAAGCCTGACACAGAACACTCAAACATGGTTCTCTTCAAGTTACAAGCCTTCTGGAGAATTTGTATTTTACCAGAGATGCTTGGCCGCTGGTACACCAGGAAATGTGATGTGCCAGTGAAGGTCCCTGACTCAAATGCTATGTGCTTCTGTCGGGGACAGATGGGTATAGATGATGTATCATGTAGTAACCCTGAGTGTCCGTATGGTCAGTTCCATAGGACTTGTTTAGGAATAGATGGGGTTTCCTTGAGAAAGACCTGGTACTGCCCACACTGTAGCCGGCTACCAGAGTTAAGGCAGGCAGGCAGAAAATCAAAAAAGAAGGAGTCAGGCCCATCACCAGTTAGCCAGGCTGCTCTGCTATGCAACACTATATGCCTATGTAAAGCCAAACCAGCTCTGGGAGAGAAACTCCTTGAATGCCATAATGTTGAGTGTAAGCAGGGAAGGTATTTCCACCTTAGTTGTCTGGGAATGAAGAGACTTCCCAACAATGCTAAAACAACATGGCAGTGCAAATCATGTAAGCAGAGAAAAACTGCACCCAAAACTTCCAAAGGAAAGCGAACAAAGCCTGTAAGTGTTGTATCTGTCAGTGACACAAGTAGTGACGAAGATGATGATGTTGTCATTACGAATGAGACATCTGCGCCACTAGATAAGTACTGTACTCTGTCAAACCTGGGTGAGTCAGATTACGACATTTTAAGAGACCCTAATGGCTGGCTTACGGGTGAGATTGTCCACTCTTCACAAGTACTTGTAAGACAGGTGAATCCAGCAATGGAAGGACTTCAACGTCCAGCTCTAGGGCCTGCCCGCAATTTTGATGTTGTATCAGGAGATTGCATACAGATTTTGCATACGGGCCAAGGTCACTGGGTATGTGTCAGTACTTTAGATTGTGTGCATGGGAAGGTTAATCTCTATGATAGCCTGTATCATGATGTTGTGAGTCAAGAAGTGGAAGAACAGACAAACAGTTTACTTGGTGGGAACCTAGTTTCCTTAGATTATGTACCTGTCCAGCAGCAGACAAACAGTAGTGACTGTGGGGTATTTTCCGTTGCATTCGCTACATGTTTAGCTTTAGATATAGATCCAAGGAGTGTAATGTTTGATGTGCCGAGAATGAGGCCACATTTGTTGACATGTCTTAAGGCTGGGTCAATCACCATGTTTCCCACTTTGTAAGACCCAGCACATTTCATCATGTATGCATTGAACACGTAAAACCACTCCCAGCAAAATTTCTGCCCTCCCAGTACCGCCTTCCTGCTAGTGGGATGATCAGATAAGAGTTAATTACAGTTGCAAATGATCAGAGTTGCAAAATACTGACATTGATTTTGTACTGTTTGTCATTCTACTAGTTTGTAGCATTTTCTTGCTGACAACCTCAGCTTTCATGTATGATCAGAGTTGCAAAATACATTGATTTTGTACTGTTTATCATTCTACTAGTTTGTAGCATTTTCTTGCTGACAACCTCAGCTTTCATGTTATTGTATGATCAGAGTTGCAAAATACTGACATTGATTTTGTAGTTTGTCATTCTACTAGTTTGTAGCATTTTCTTGCTGACAACCTCAGCTTTCACCAGCAGTTAACTATGCTTTACCTTAGTGCCCTAAGTATCTACCATTGAATAAACTGTTTTCTTGCCTTGAAACAAATATTGAGTCTTGCAACAACTGTACTGAGTAAACCTTTTATTCATATACATATGACAGGTTCATATACATGCCATAGCATACATGGCAATCATACTAGCATAGAGTAGTGTTCAGCCAGGCTATCTTGTCTTTTGCTCAGCATTCAAACGTTTTCTTAAGAAAACTCACCAAGCAGGAAGTAATGACTGATAGTAATAATGTCCATACATCATGTAAACAGTTATATTTCCCTTTCTGCTTAAAACAGAATGAGAGGGCACCTAGTCAAATGGTACAATCGGAGGACAGAAGTTAACAAGTGCTGAGCATACTGTGATGATTCTGTCAATCAATGGTGCTTCAGACTCACGACAAACCAAGTAGTCGGTGGGAATAGTTCCTTGTAAGAAAGTGTACTTCCTGCGCAATAAACCAATCACTCGCTCGACATGTATTCTTACACTAGCAATACCCCTTGATTTCTCCACATCTATTGGATCTAGCTGAGCCTTTCCCTTTGTGAAAGCAGGGATTACAAGCTTTCCCTGTTTCAGTCCAACACTTTCATCAATGGTAAATCCTCTATCAGCCAGCACTGTGTCACCTGGTAGCAGCTTGTCTAAGAACCCACAGTTCTCTGTCAGAAACTTGTCTGACGTGCGTCCACCCCAAGCCTCTGACACAAACGAGATTGATCCTTGAGGTGTGATACCAATGAGAACTTTAATAGTATTGTGCTGCTTGTAATTCGAGAATGTCTGTGCTCGGGCCAGGAGGTTTGTAGGCTTTGCAATGAACACCTCAAAGCAGTCAATGATAACAGTCACTTTCCGCCCAAATGCATACTGGAAGCACATAGGCATAGTCCTCCACAAATCCTCTCTTTCAGGCCAGGAAACAAAACATGACAGTCTAGTATCTAGAGCTACTATCCATGTGCTAAATATGCGCGATACAGTGGCAAGAGATACTTGAAATGTGTATGCTAAATCTTGTAATGGTACATTAAGTCTTAGCTTTATGAGAACTATCATGAGCTCCTGGAAACTATCCAGACTCTGACTTTTGCGTGTAACAAATGGAGCTACGTGGTCAAAAATAACCATAAGAACTTCATATGAAGGCAGACCGGTATAAAATCTAACCTTCTCATCTGACTTGTAAAAGTCTTTGTTTGGGGCTTGATAACATGGCTCACCAAACATGTACTGGAACTCTTCTGTCTGTGTTCCGGTTGTCTTCAACTCTCGCTGTGTTCCGGATGTCTTCGACTCTCCCTGTGTTTCGGAAGTCTTCGACTCTCGCTGTGTTTCAGATGTCTTAGACTCTCGCTGTGTTTCGGATGTCTTAGACTCTCGGCTAACTGGCTTGCTGCTAAACAGATACGGCAACTCAGTTGTCAGTGTTTCAACAGGCCCTGGCTCCTCACTTGATATCGTAAGGTCAGCCATTTCCACGTCTAGGGGCACATCTTCAACTTTGGTCAAATCGATATCTTGCAAACGGTACCCAGTGGGATTTTGCGGCGTCCTCTTCGCTGCAGCCTCCACCCATTGTTCAGCACCTCGCTTCGTGCGTTCTTTAGCCCGTACAGCCCTCTCTCCTACCTTCTTCTGTAGCTTTTCCTTTGTCCCTTCTTCTACGTATTCTTTCCTTCCAAGGTTCAGTGTGGGGGTCCAGTCCACATTATACCTATCCCACACGGGGGCAGCCCTGCCAGACACAAAATGCCGACTACATACACGTTCGGTCTGAAGGATATTTTTTGTCGTCGTGTCTCCGCGGCTGATCGCCGCTATCCACAGCCTCCGGCGTTCTTCCGTTAGTTTCTCATGCTCAACTCCCTGGTTGCTAACTAATTTCGGTATAGAAAAAAAGGAAATCTTCTCCCTATCCGAGTTTCTGTCAGATCTCGACCCACAGCCTACAATAATACACAGAACCATCGCTGAGAACGCGTAGGGGACACTGTGACCAGGGGGGCGTTGCGCTGGGTCACAAAGATGGCGGATAGCAACCGTTGCTAAGGTCAGATCACGTGACTGAAAGCCGAGAATTAAGCACTGTAAATGACTTTAAACCAACAAGGTGTGAAACCTGACACATTGCAGAAAAACAACCTGAACAGGTAAACCATTGTGACGTCATGCGGACAGGTGCTGCCACACCTCCCAAACACGTTTTGGGTCATTCCATTAGGACGACTAACAGGGGTGTAAAGTTCCCCCTCTCTTTACCAATATATCCAAGCAGATGTTGGGATGGGGTATCGCATCCATCCATCTATCCAACCATTCATTCATCCATCCATCCATTCATCCATCCATCCATCCATCCATCCATCCATCCATCCATCCATCCATCCATCCATCCATCCATCCATCCATCCATCCATCCATCCAACCATCCATCCATCCATCCATCCATCCATCCATCCATCCATCCATCCATCCATCCATCCATCCATCCATCCATCCATCCATCCAACCAACCATCCATCCATCTATCCATCCATCCATCGATCCATCCATCCATGCATCCATCCATTCATCCATCCATCCATCCATCCATCCATCCATCCATCCATCCATCCATCCATCCATAATTTACAGTATTCATTCCAAAGCAACCGTATCAAAGTTTCCTGGCAGCTTATTCTCCATATCACGTTAATATCCAGCGTAGTTAGTCTGGTAGAGACTTGTGCTAGTGCCAAACTACCATTGCTGGCTAGTGTACAGGATATAGGGCTGACAGCTCCAAGCTAACGTTACACAAACACAGCTGTTATTTGCCCACTGGGTGCGATATCCGACATGCTCGGTCAGCGGTTTGTCTAGACGGGGTGTTGGTGACATCCCGTGACCCACTGACCTTGACCTGGTAATGACGTCAAGGTCAGGAGTAAGAGGACGTTTCCGTTTGGAACATGGTAACAGGCAGCCATGATTGATTGTTTTGAATTATATCGGATGATGCAATATGTACTATATGGCAAAATATCAAAACATTTAACTTGTAAAAGATATAAGTACTCTCTAAGTAGATGTTAGGTTCTGGTTGTATTTTGAGGCCATTGCATGCGCTTTAGCAGGCATAAAGAAAATCTGATAAAATGAAAAGCTTGAAAATAAAAAAAAAAGACGTACAAAAACTAGCCGGAACCTAACCTCTGCTTGGAGGGTAAAATATAAATCATCTGGTGTATTTTGCCAGCCAGTAGGTACCCAGTATGAGTAATGAGGCTGTTTAACGTGGTCGAGGCACCTCCTCGAGGGCAAATTTCAGTATTTCCGGACTTGCGCAGATGACCCAGTTTTAGTGCCCTCAGAATGCTTAGGTAGGCTTGGCAAAAGTGGCTGTAAAATTGTTTTTCTTGGGATATGTTTGGATTTTGGAGGTGCATATTATAGGTAAGGGTTGTAGCTTCTATATCATGTTGAAAAAACAGATTTTTAGTGATATTTGTGGCTGCAGTAGGCCTTAGAAGTTAGGTGTTTTGGTGTTGTTTACATGCAGTGAAAGGGGGTGAAAAGGTCTCCCACCGATGTTTTGACGGCATATAATATAATTCCGCCGTAAATTTTTTCCTTTTTTTGTCGTTAAATTACTCTTCAGAGGTCGGACAACCATGCCAATGTGAGTTTTTCATGTTCTAAAAGTCAGATAGGTGATTTTTGACAGCCTCTTTCTCCCATGATTCCCATTGTTAAGAATATGTATATGAAATACCGAAATGCAGCCTGCTGCATGCGTTAGGCAGGGTATTCAAGTTCAATATTGGCAGGTGTCAAGACACTTCAAGTGATGCGGGAAGGGTTGTCAAGCATCGTCACAAGTTTAAAAGACTTCACGGAGACCCTACCCCTAGGATTGGTCCCCAGGGAGCACAGGTGTCAGGAGGCCTGTGGTAAGGTTTGTGGCTTTGATTAGACTTCATATCGCTTGGCAAAAAGTGACACAAACAGAGGAAAATGGTAAAATCTGCTCACCCTGTCACAAGGAGACTACTCTCCATCAATTTAGACACCAAAATTTGTATCTAAATGCTGTTGAACCACACTTTGGAGCAGATACTGGGAGTGCACAGAATGGGGGGGGGGGGGTGTAGGTGTGCCCTTGGGGGCTTATATGTCCTCGGGGGCTAATGTGTTCCCCCCAATTGGTTATGTGGGCAATAGAAAGGATTTACCTTACTCAACTAAATGAAATTTATTAAGAAATTCTGCCATTTTAGTGTTTTGGGGGCTGATTTCGTACTTTCTGTACCTTTTATTGACAATGCAATATGTACTATCATAAAATGCTTCAAAGTCTAACCTGAGCGCTTTTCAATACAACTTTTAGTTGTGTAAATGGTTAGAGACTACTCTCCTTATGCTAGAAAGATCAATTTTTAACTTTTTCTTCAGTTTGTGTCACTTTTTGGTGAATGCTATGGCGCCTATCAAATGCATCAGACCACTGCCAAAGCCTTGAGGAAAGTCCTCTGACACCTGCCATGAGATCTACTCCCCTGGGACCATTCTTGGTCAGAAAGCTTTGAAAGTTGGGATATTGTTTGACAACTCTTACCCGCATCATGCGAAATGATTGAAATTTGTCAATTCTCAAGTTCAGGGGGGTGACAGTCAGGGCAAATTTCAGTATTTCCGGACTTGCGCAGATGACCCAGTTTTAGTGCCCTCAGAATGCTTAGGTAGGCTTGGCAAAAGTGGCTGTAAAATTGTTTTTCTTGGGATATGTTTGGATTTTGGAGGTGCATATTATAGGTAAGGGTTGTAGCTTCTATATCATGTTGAAAAAACAGATTTTTAGTGATATTTGTGGCTGCAGTAGGCCTTAGAAGTTAGGTGTTTTGGTGTTGTTTACATGCAGTGAAAGGGGGTGAAAAGGTCTCCCACCGATGTTTTGACGGCATATAATATAATTCCGCCGTAAATTTTTTCCTTTTTTTGTCGTTAAATTACTCTTCAGAGGTCGGACAACCATGCCAATGTGAGTTTTTCATGTTCTAAAAGTCAGATAGGTGATTTTTGACAGCCTCTTTCTCCCATGATTCCCATTGTTAAGAATATGTATATGAAATACCGAAATGCAGCCTGCTGCATGCGTTAGGCAGGGTATTCAAGTTCAATATTGGCAGGTGTCAAGACACTTCAAGTGATGCGGGAAGGGTTGTCAAGCATCGTCACAAGTTTAAAAGACTTCACGGAGACCCTACCCCTAGGATTGGTCCCCAGGGAGCACAGGTGTCAGGAGGCCTGTGGTAAGGTTTGTGGCTTTGATTAGACTTCATATCGCTTGGCAAAAAGTGACACAAACAGAGGAAAATGGTAAAATCTGCTCACCCTGTCACAAGGAGACTACTCTCCATCAATTTAGACACCAAAATTTGTATCTAAATGCTGTTGAACCACACTTTGGAGCAGATACTGGGAGTGCACAGAATGGGGGGGGGGGGGTGTAGGTGTGCCCTTGGGGGCTTATATGTCCTCGGGGGCTAATGTGTTCCCCCCAATTGGTTATGTGGGCAATAGAAAGGATTTACCTTACTCAACTAAATGAAATTTATTAAGAAATTCTGCCATTTTAGTGTTTTGGGGGCTGATTTCGTACTTTCTGTACCTTTTATTGACAATGCAATATGTACTATCATAAAATGCTTCAAAGTCTAACCTGAGCGCTTTTCAATACAACTTTTAGTTGTGTAAATGGTTAGAGACTACTCTCCTTATGCTAGAAAGATCAATTTTTAACTTTTTCTTCAGTTTGTGTCACTTTTTGGTGAATGCTATGGCGCCTATCAAATGCATCAGACCACTGCCAAAGCCTTGAGGAAAGTCCTCTGACACCTGCCATGAGATCTACTCCCCTGGGACCATTCTTGGTCAGAAAGCTTTGAAAGTTGGGATATTGTTTGACAACTCTTACCCGCATCATGCGAAATGATTGAAATTTGTCAATTCTCAAGTTCAGGGGGGTGACAGTCAGGGCAAATTTCAGTATTTCCGGACTTGCGCAGATGACCCAGTTTTAGTGCCCTCAGAATGCTTAGGTAGGCTTGGCAAAAGTGGCTGTAAAATTGTTTTTCTTGGGATATGTTTGGATTTTGGAGGTGCATATTATAGGTAAGGGTTGTAGCTTCTATATCATGTTGAAAAAACAGATTTTTAGTGATATTTGTGGCTGCAGTAGGCCTTAGAAGTTAGGTGTTTTGGTGTTGTTTACATGCAGTGAAAGGGGGTGAAAAGGTCTCCCACCGATGTTTTGACGGCATATAATATAATTCCGCCGTAAATTTTTTCCTTTTTTTGTCGTTAAATTACTCTTCAGAGGTCGGACAACCATGCCAATGTGAGTTTTTCATGTTCTAAAAGTCAGATAGGTGATTTTTGACAGCCTCTTTCTCCCATGATTCCCATTGTTAAGAATATGTATATGAAATACCGAAATGCAGCCTGCTGCATGCGTTAGGCAGGGTATTCAAGTTCAATATTGGCAGGTGTCAAGACACTTCAAGTGATGCGGGAAGGGTTGTCAAGCATCGTCACAAGTTTAAAAGACTTCACGGAGACCCTACCCCTAGGATTGGTCCCCAGGGAGCACAGGTGTCAGGAGGCCTGTGGTAAGGTTTGTGGCTTTGATTAGACTTCATATCGCTTGGCAAAAAGTGACACAAACAGAGGAAAATGGTAAAATCTGCTCACCCTGTCACAAGGAGACTACTCTCCATCAATTTAGACACCAAAATTTGTATCTAAATGCTGTTGAACCACACTTTGGAGCAGATACTGGGAGTGCACAGAATGGGGGGGGGGGGGTGTAGGTGTGCCCTTGGGGGCTTATATGTCCTCGGGGGCTAATGTGTTCCCCCCAATTGGTTATGTGGGCAATAGAAAGGATTTACCTTACTCAACTAAATGAAATTTATTAAGAAATTCTGCCATTTTAGTGTTTTGGGGGCTGATTTCGTACTTTCTGTACCTTTTATTGACAATGCAATATGTACTATCATAAAATGCTTCAAAGTCTAACCTGAGCGCTTTTCAATACAACTTTTAGTTGTGTAAATGGTTAGAGACTACTCTCCTTATGCTAGAAAGATCAATTTTTAACTTTTTCTTCAGTTTGTGTCACTTTTTGGTGAATGCTATGGCGCCTATCAAATGCATCAGACCACTGCCAAAGCCTTGAGGAAAGTCCTCTGACACCTGCCATGAGATCTACTCCCCTGGGACCATTCTTGGTCAGAAAGCTTTGAAAGTTGGGATATTGTTTGACAACTCTTACCCGCATCATGCGAAATGATTGAAATTTGTCAATTCTCAAGTTCAGGGGGGTGACAGTCAGGGCAAATTTCAGTATTTCCGGACTTGCGCAGATGACCCAGTTTTAGTGCCCTCAGAATGCTTAGGTAGGCTTGGCAAAAGTGGCTGTAAAATTGTTTTTCTTGGGATATGTTTGGATTTTGGAGGTGCATATTATAGGTAAGGGTTGTAGCTTCTATATCATGTTGAAAAAACAGATTTTTAGTGATATTTGTGGCTGCAGTAGGCCTTAGAAGTTAGGTGTTTTGGTGTTGTTTACATGCAGTGAAAGGGGGTGAAAAGGTCTCCCACCGATGTTTTGACGGCATATAATATAATTCCGCCGTAAATTTTTTCCTTTTTTTGTCGTTAAATTACTCTTCAGAGGTCGGACAACCATGCCAATGTGAGTTTTTCATGTTCTAAAAGTCAGATAGGTGATTTTTGACAGCCTCTTTCTCCCATGATTCCCATTGTTAAGAATATGTATATGAAATACCGAAATGCAGCCTGCTGCATGCGTTAGGCAGGGTATTCAAGTTCAATATTGGCAGGTGTCAAGACACTTCAAGTGATGCGGGAAGGGTTGTCAAGCATCGTCACAAGTTTAAAAGACTTCACGGAGACCCTACCCCTAGGATTGGTCCCCAGGGAGCACAGGTGTCAGGAGGCCTGTGGTAAGGTTTGTGGCTTTGATTAGACTTCATATCGCTTGGCAAAAAGTGACACAAACAGAGGAAAATGGTAAAATCTGCTCACCCTGTCACAAGGAGACTACTCTCCATCAATTTAGACACCAAAATTTGTATCTAAATGCTGTTGAACCACACTTTGGAGCAGATACTGGGAGTGCACAGAATGGGGGGGGGGGGTGTAGGTGTGCCCTTGGGGGCTTATATGTCCTCGGGGGCTAATGTGTTCCCCCCAATTGGTTATGTGGGCAATAGAAAGGATTTACCTTACTCAACTAAATGAAATTTATTAAGAAATTCTGCCATTTTAGTGTTTTGGGGGCTGATTTCGTACTTTCTGTACCTTTTATTGACAATGCAATATGTACTATCATAAAATGCTTCAAAGTCTAACCTGAGCGCTTTTCAATACAACTTTTAGTTGTGTAAATGGTTAGAGACTACTCTCCTTATGCTAGAAAGATCAATTTTTAACTTTTTCTTCAGTTTGTGTCACTTTTTGGTGAATGCTATGGCGCCTATCAAATGCATCAGACCACTGCCAAAGCCTTGAGGAAAGTCCTCTGACACCTGCCATGAGATCTACTCCCCTGGGACCATTCTTGGTCAGAAAGCTTTGAAAGTTGGGATATTGTTTGACAACTCTTACCCGCATCATGCGAAATGATTGAAATTTGTCAATTCTCAAGTTCAGGGGGGTGACAGTCAGGGCAAATTTCAGTATTTCCGGACTTGCGCAGATGACCCAGTTTTAGTGCCCTCAGAATGCTTAGGTAGGCTTGGCAAAAGTGGCTGTAAAATTGTTTTTCTTGGGATATGTTTGGATTTTGGAGGTGCATATTATAGGTAAGGGTTGTAGCTTCTATATCATGTTGAAAAAACAGATTTTTAGTGATATTTGTGGCTGCAGTAGGCCTTAGAAGTTAGGTGTTTTGGTGTTGTTTACATGCAGTGAAAGGGGGTGAAAAGGTCTCCCACCGATGTTTTGACGGCATATAATATAATTCCGCCGTAAATTTTTTCCTTTTTTTGTCGTTAAATTACTCTTCAGAGGTCGGACAACCATGCCAATGTGAGTTTTTCATGTTCTAAAAGTCAGATAGGTGATTTTTGACAGCCTCTTTCTCCCATGATTCCCATTGTTAAGAATATGTATATGAAATACCGAAATGCAGCCTGCATGCGTTAGGCAGGGTATTCAAGTTCAATATTGGCAGGTGTCAAGACACTTCAAGTGATGCGGGAAGGGTTGTCAAGCATCGTCACAAGTTTAAAAGACTTCACGGAGACCCTACCCCTAGGATTGGTCCCCAGGGAGCACAGGTGTCAGGAGGCCTGTGGTAAGGTTTGTGGCTTTGATTAGACTTCATATCGCTTGGCAAAAAGTGACACAAACAGAGGAAAATGGTAAAATCTGCTCACCCTGTCACAAGGAGACTACTCTCCATCAATTTAGACACCAAAATTTGTATCTAAATGCTGTTGAACCACACTTTGGAGCAGATACTGGGAGTGCACAGAATGGGGGGGGGGGGTGTAGGTGTGCCCTTGGGGGCTTATATGTCCTCGGGGGCTAATGTGTTCCCCCCAATTGGTTATGTGGGCAATAGAAAGGATTTACCTTACTCAACTAAATGAAATTTATTAAGAAATTCTGCCATTTTAGTGTTTTGGGGGCTGATTTCGTACTTTCTGTACCTTTTATTGACAATGCAATATGTACTATCATAAAATGCTTCAAAGTCTAACCTGAGCGCTTTTCAATACAACTTTTAGTTGTGTAAATGGTTAGAGACTACTCTCCTTATGCTAGAAAGATCAATTTTTAACTTTTTCTTCAGTTTGTGTCACTTTTTGGTGAATGCTATGGCGCCTATCAAATGCATCAGACCACTGCCAAAGCCTTGAGGAAAGTCCTCTGACACCTGCCATGAGATCTACTCCCCTGGGACCATTCTTGGTCAGAAAGCTTTGAAAGTTGGGATATTGTTTGACAACTCTTACCCGCATCATGCGAAATGATTGAAATTTGTCAATTCTCAAGTTCAGGGGGGTGACAGTCAGGGCAAATTTCAGTATTTCCGGACTTGCGCAGATGACCCAGTTTTAGTGCCCTCAGAATGCTTAGGTAGGCTTGGCAAAAGTGGCTGTAAAATTGTTTTTCTTGGGATATGTTTGGATTTTGGAGGTGCATATTATAGGTAAGGGTTGTAGCTTCTATATCATGTTGAAAAAACAGATTTTTAGTGATATTTGTGGCTGCAGTAGGCCTTAGAAGTTAGGTGTTTTGGTGTTGTTTACATGCAGTGAAAGGGGGTGAAAAGGTCTCCCACCGATGTTTTGACGGCATATAATATAATTCCGCCGTAAATTTTTTCCTTTTTTTGTCGTTAAATTACTCTTCAGAGGTCGGACAACCATGCCAATGTGAGTTTTTCATGTTCTAAAAGTCAGATAGGTGATTTTTGACAGCCTCTTTCTCCCATGATTCCCATTGTTAAGAATATGTATATGAAATACCGAAATGCAGCCTGCATGCGTTAGGCAGGGTATTCAAGTTCAATATTGGCAGGTGTCAAGACACTTCAAGTGATGCGGGAAGGGTTGTCAAGCATCGTCACAAGTTTAAAAGACTTCACGGAGACCCTACCCCTAGGATTGGTCCCCAGGGAGCACAGGTGTCAGGAGGCCTGTGGTAAGGTTTGTGGCTTTGATTAGACTTCATATCGCTTGGCAAAAAGTGACACAAACAGAGGAAAATGGTAAAATCTGCTCACCCTGTCACAAGGAGACTACTCTCCATCAATTTAGACACCAAAATTTGTATCTAAATGCTGTTGAACCACACTTTGGAGCAGATACTGGGAGTGCACAGAATGGGGGGGGGGGTGTAGGTGTGCCCTTGGGGGCTTATATGTCCTCGGGGGCTAATGTGTTCCCCCCAATTGGTTATGTGGGCAATAGAAAGGATTTACCTTACTCAACTAAATGAAATTTATTAAGAAATTCTGCCATTTTAGTGTTTTGGGGGCTGATTTCGTACTTTCTGTACCTTTTATTGACAATGCAATATGTACTATCATAAAATGCTTCAAAGTCTAACCTGAGCGCTTTTCAATACAACTTTTAGTTGTGTAAATGGTTAGAGACTACTCTCCTTATGCTAGAAAGATCAATTTTTAACTTTTTCTTCAGTTTGTGTCACTTTTTGGTGAATGCTATGGCGCCTATCAAATGCATCAGACCACTGCCAAAGCCTTGAGGAAAGTCCTCTGACACCTGCCATGAGATCTACTCCCCTGGGACCATTCTTGGTCAGAAAGCTTTGAAAGTTGGGATATTGTTTGACAACTCTTACCCGCATCATGCGAAATGATTGAAATTTGTCAATTCTCAAGTTCAGGGGGGTGACAGTCAGGGCAAATTTCAGTATTTCCGGACTTGCGCAGATGACCCAGTTTTAGTGCCCTCAGAATGCTTAGGTAGGCTTGGCAAAAGTGGCTGTAAAATTGTTTTTCTTGGGATATGTTTGGATTTTGGAGGTGCATATTATAGGTAAGGGTTGTAGCTTCTATATCATGTTGAAAAAACAGATTTTTAGTGATATTTGTGGCTGCAGTAGGCCTTAGAAGTTAGGTGTTTTGGTGTTGTTTACATGCAGTGAAAGGGGGTGAAAAGGTCTCCCACCGATGTTTTGACGGCATATAATATAATTCCGCCGTAAATTTTTTCCTTTTTTTGTCGTTAAATTACTCTTCAGAGGTCGGACAACCATGCCAATGTGAGTTTTTCATGTTCTAAAAGTCAGATAGGTGATTTTTGACAGCCTCTTTCTCCCATGATTCCCATTGTTAAGAATATGTATATGAAATACCGAAATGCAGCCTGCATGCGTTAGGCAGGGTATTCAAGTTCAATATTGGCAGGTGTCAAGACACTTCAAGTGATGCGGGAAGGGTTGTCAAGCATCGTCACAAGTTTAAAAGACTTCACGGAGACCCTACCCCTAGGATTGGTCCCCAGGGAGCACAGGTGTCAGGAGGCCTGTGGTAAGGTTTGTGGCTTTGATTAGACTTCATATCGCTTGGCAAAAAGTGACACAAACAGAGGAAAATGGTAAAATCTGCTCACCCTGTCACAAGGAGACTACTCTCCATCAATTTAGACACCAAAATTTGTATCTAAATGCTGTTGAACCACACTTTGGAGCAGATACTGGGAGTGCACAGAATGGGGGGGGGGGGTGTAGGTGTGCCCTTGGGGGCTTATATGTCCTCGGGGGCTAATGTGTTCCCCCCAATTGGTTATGTGGGCAATAGAAAGGATTTACCTTACTCAACTAAATGAAATTTATTAAGAAATTCTGCCATTTTAGTGTTTTGGGGGCTGATTTCGTACTTTCTGTACCTTTTATTGACAATGCAATATGTACTATCATAAAATGCTTCAAAGTCTAACCTGAGCGCTTTTCAATACAACTTTTAGTTGTGTAAATGGTTAGAGACTACTCTCCTTATGCTAGAAAGATCAATTTTTAACTTTTTCTTCAGTTTGTGTCACTTTTTGGTGAATGCTATGGCGCCTATCAAATGCATCAGACCACTGCCAAAGCCTTGAGGAAAGTCCTCTGACACCTGCCATGAGATCTACTCCCCTGGGACCATTCTTGGTCAGAAAGCTTTGAAAGTTGGGATATTGTTTGACAACTCTTACCCGCATCATGCGAAATGATTGAAATTTGTCAATTCTCAAGTTCAGGGGGGTGACAGTCAGGGCAAATTTCAGTATTTCCGGACTTGCGCAGATGACCCAGTTTTAGTGCCCTCAGAATGCTTAGGTAGGCTTGGCAAAAGTGGCTGTAAAATTGTTTTTCTTGGGATATGTTTGGATTTTGGAGGTGCATATTATAGGTAAGGGTTGTAGCTTCTATATCATGTTGAAAAAACAGATTTTTAGTGATATTTGTGGCTGCAGTAGGCCTTAGAAGTTAGGTGTTTTGGTGTTGTTTACATGCAGTGAAAGGGGGTGAAAAGGTCTCCCACCGATGTTTTGACGGCATATAATATAATTCCGCCGTAAATTTTTTCCTTTTTTTGTCGTTAAATTACTCTTCAGAGGTCGGACAACCATGCCAATGTGAGTTTTTCATGTTCTAAAAGTCAGATAGGTGATTTTTGACAGCCTCTTTCTCCCATGATTCCCATTGTTAAGAATATGTATATGAAATACCGAAATGCAGCCTGCATGCGTTAGGCAGGGTATTCAAGTTCAATATTGGCAGGTGTCAAGACACTTCAAGTGATGCGGGAAGGGTTGTCAAGCATCGTCACAAGTTTAAAAGACTTCACGGAGACCCTACCCCTAGGATTGGTCCCCAGGGAGCACAGGTGTCAGGAGGCCTGTGGTAAGGTTTGTGGCTTTGATTAGACTTCATATCGCTTGGCAAAAAGTGACACAAACAGAGGAAAATGGTAAAATCTGCTCACCCTGTCACAAGGAGACTACTCTCCATCAATTTAGACACCAAAATTTGTATCTAAATGCTGTTGAACCACACTTTGGAGCAGATACTGGGAGTGCACAGAATGGGGGGGGGGGGTGTAGGTGTGCCCTTGGGGGCTTATATGTCCTCGGGGGCTAATGTGTTCCCCCCAATTGGTTATGTGGGCAATAGAAAGGATTTACCTTACTCAACTAAATGAAATTTATTAAGAAATTCTGCCATTTTAGTGTTTTGGGGGCTGATTTCGTACTTTCTGTACCTTTTATTGACAATGCAATATGTACTATCATAAAATGCTTCAAAGTCTAACCTGAGCGCTTTTCAATACAACTTTTAGTTGTGTAAATGGTTAGAGACTACTCTCCTTATGCTAGAAAGATCAATTTTTAACTTTTTCTTCAGTTTGTGTCACTTTTTGGTGAATGCTATGGCGCCTATCAAATGCATCAGACCACTGCCAAAGCCTTGAGGAAAGTCCTCTGACACCTGCCATGAGATCTACTCCCCTGGGACCATTCTTGGTCAGAAAGCTTTGAAAGTTGGGATATTGTTTGACAACTCTTACCCGCATCATGCGAAATGATTGAAATTTGTCAATTCTCAAGTTCAGGGGGGTGACAGTCAGGGCAAATTTCAGTATTTCCGGACTTGCGCAGATGACCCAGTTTTAGTGCCCTCAGAATGCTTAGGTAGGCTTGGCAAAAGTGGCTGTAAAATTGTTTTTCTTGGGATATGTTTGGATTTTGGAGGTGCATATTATAGGTAAGGGTTGTAGCTTCTATATCATGTTGAAAAAACAGATTTTTAGTGATATTTGTGGCTGCAGTAGGCCTTAGAAGTTAGGTGTTTTGGTGTTGTTTACATGCAGTGAAAGGGGGTGAAAAGGTCTCCCACCGATGTTTTGACGGCATATAATATAATTCCGCCGTAAATTTTTTCCTTTTTTTGTCGTTAAATTACTCTTCAGAGGTCGGACAACCATGCCAATGTGAGTTTTTCATGTTCTAAAAGTCAGATAGGTGATTTTTGACAGCCTCTTTCTCCCATGATTCCCATTGTTAAGAATATGTATATGAAATACCGAAATGCAGCCTGCATGCGTTAGGCAGGGTATTCAAGTTCAATATTGGCAGGTGTCAAGACACTTCAAGTGATGCGGGAAGGGTTGTCAAGCATCGTCACAAGTTTAAAAGACTTCACGGAGACCCTACCCCTAGGATTGGTCCCCAGGGAGCACAGGTGTCAGGAGGCCTGTGGTAAGGTTTGTGGCTTTGATTAGACTTCATATCGCTTGGCAAAAAGTGACACAAACAGAGGAAAATGGTAAAATCTGCTCACCCTGTCACAAGGAGACTACTCTCCATCAATTTAGACACCAAAATTTGTATCTAAATGCTGTTGAACCACACTTTGGAGCAGATACTGGGAGTGCACAGAATGGGGGGGGGGGTGTAGGTGTGCCCTTGGGGGCTTATATGTCCTCGGGGGCTAATGTGTTCCCCCCAATTGGTTATGTGGGCAATAGAAAGGATTTACCTTACTCAACTAAATGAAATTTATTAAGAAATTCTGCCATTTTAGTGTTTTGGGGGCTGATTTCGTACTTTCTGTACCTTTTATTGACAATGCAATATGTACTATCATAAAATGCTTCAAAGTCTAACCTGAGCGCTTTTCAATACAACTTTTAGTTGTGTAAATGGTTAGAGACTACTCTCCTTATGCTAGAAAGATCAATTTTTAACTTTTTCTTCAGTTTGTGTCACTTTTTGGTGAATGCTATGGCGCCTATCAAATGCATCAGACCACTGCCAAAGCCTTGAGGAAAGTCCTCTGACACCTGCCATGAGATCTACTCCCCTGGGACCATTCTTGGTCAGAAAGCTTTGAAAGTTGGGATATTGTTTGACAACTCTTACCCGCATCATGCGAAATGATTGAAATTTGTCAATTCTCAAGTTCAGGGGGGTGACAGTCAGGGCAAATTTCAGTATTTCCGGACTTGCGCAGATGACCCAGTTTTAGTGCCCTCAGAATGCTTAGGTAGGCTTGGCAAAAGTGGCTGTAAAATTGTTTTTCTTGGGATATGTTTGGATTTTGGAGGTGCATATTATAGGTAAGGGTTGTAGCTTCTATATCATGTTGAAAAAACAGATTTTTAGTGATATTTGTGGCTGCAGTAGGCCTTAGAAGTTAGGTGTTTTGGTGTTGTTTACATGCAGTGAAAGGGGGTGAAAAGGTCTCCCACCGATGTTTTGACGGCATATAATATAATTCCGCCGTAAATTTTTTCCTTTTTTTGTCGTTAAATTACTCTTCAGAGGTCGGACAACCATGCCAATGTGAGTTTTTCATGTTCTAAAAGTCAGATAGGTGATTTTTGACAGCCTCTTTCTCCCATGATTCCCATTGTTAAGAATATGTATATGAAATACCGAAATGCAGCCTGCATGCGTTAGGCAGGGTATTCAAGTTCAATATTGGCAGGTGTCAAGACACTTCAAGTGATGCGGGAAGGGTTGTCAAGCATCGTCACAAGTTTAAAAGACTTCACGGAGACCCTACCCCTAGGATTGGTCCCCAGGGAGCACAGGTGTCAGGAGGCCTGTGGTAAGGTTTGTGGCTTTGATTAGACTTCATATCGCTTGGCAAAAAGTGACACAAACAGAGGAAAATGGTAAAATCTGCTCACCCTGTCACAAGGAGACTACTCTCCATCAATTTAGACACCAAAATTTGTATCTAAATGCTGTTGAACCACACTTTGGAGCAGATACTGGGAGTGCACAGAATGGGGGGGGGGGTGTAGGTGTGCCCTTGGGGGCTTATATGTCCTCGGGGGCTAATGTGTTCCCCCCAATTGGTTATGTGGGCAATAGAAAGGATTTACCTTACTCAACTAAATGAAATTTATTAAGAAATTCTGCCATTTTAGTGTTTTGGGGGCTGATTTCGTACTTTCTGTACCTTTTATTGACAATGCAATATGTACTATCATAAAATGCTTCAAAGTCTAACCTGAGCGCTTTTCAATACAACTTTTAGTTGTGTAAATGGTTAGAGACTACTCTCCTTATGCTAGAAAGATCAATTTTTAACTTTTTCTTCAGTTTGTGTCACTTTTTGGTGAATGCTATGGCGCCTATCAAATGCATCAGACCACTGCCAAAGCCTTGAGGAAAGTCCTCTGACACCTGCCATGAGATCTACTCCCCTGGGACCATTCTTGGTCAGAAAGCTTTGAAAGTTGGGATATTGTTTGACAACTCTTACCCGCATCATGCGAAATGATTGAAATTTGTCAATTCTCAAGTTCAGGGGGGTGACAGTCAGGGCAAATTTCAGTATTTCCGGACTTGCGCAGATGACCCAGTTTTAGTGCCCTCAGAATGCTTAGGTAGGCTTGGCAAAAGTGGCTGTAAAATTGTTTTTCTTGGGATATGTTTGGATTTTGGAGGTGCATATTATAGGTAAGGGTTGTAGCTTCTATATCATGTTGAAAAAACAGATTTTTAGTGATATTTGTGGCTGCAGTAGGCCTTAGAAGTTAGGTGTTTTGGTGTTGTTTACATGCAGTGAAAGGGGGTGAAAAGGTCTCCCACCGATGTTTTGACGGCATATAATATAATTCCGCCGTAAATTTTTTCCTTTTTTTGTCGTTAAATTACTCTTCAGAGGTCGGACAACCATGCCAATGTGAGTTTTTCATGTTCTAAAAGTCAGATAGGTGATTTTTGACAGCCTCTTTCTCCCATGATTCCCATTGTTAAGAATATGTATATGAAATACCGAAATGCAGCCTGCATGCGTTAGGCAGGGTATTCAAGTTCAATATTGGCAGGTGTCAAGACACTTCAAGTGATGCGGGAAGGGTTGTCAAGCATCGTCACAAGTTTAAAAGACTTCACGGAGACCCTACCCCTAGGATTGGTCCCCAGGGAGCACAGGTGTCAGGAGGCCTGTGGTAAGGTTTGTGGCTTTGATTAGACTTCATATCGCTTGGCAAAAAGTGACACAAACAGAGGAAAATGGTAAAATCTGCTCACCCTGTCACAAGGAGACTACTCTCCATCAATTTAGACACCAAAATTTGTATCTAAATGCTGTTGAACCACACTTTGGAGCAGATACTGGGAGTGCACAGAATGGGGGGGGGGGGTGTAGGTGTGCCCTTGGGGGCTTATATGTCCTCGGGGGCTAATGTGTTCCCCCCAATTGGTTATGTGGGCAATAGAAAGGATTTACCTTACTCAACTAAATGAAATTTATTAAGAAATTCTGCCATTTTAGTGTTTTGGGGGCTGATTTCGTACTTTCTGTACCTTTTATTGACAATGCAATATGTACTATCATAAAATGCTTCAAAGTCTAACCTGAGCGCTTTTCAATACAACTTTTAGTTGTGTAAATGGTTAGAGACTACTCTCCTTATGCTAGAAAGATCAATTTTTAACTTTTTCTTCAGTTTGTGTCACTTTTTGGTGAATGCTATGGCGCCTATCAAATGCATCAGACCACTGCCAAAGCCTTGAGGAAAGTCCTCTGACACCTGCCATGAGATCTACTCCCCTGGGACCATTCTTGGTCAGAAAGCTTTGAAAGTTGGGATATTGTTTGACAACTCTTACCCGCATCATGCGAAATGATTGAAATTTGTCAATTCTCAAGTTCAGGGGGGTGACAGTCAGGGCAAATTTCAGTATTTCCGGACTTGCGCAGATGACCCAGTTTTAGTGCCCTCAGAATGCTTAGGTAGGCTTGGCAAAAGTGGCTGTAAAATTGTTTTTCTTGGGATATGTTTGGATTTTGGAGGTGCATATTATAGGTAAGGGTTGTAGCTTCTATATCATGTTGAAAAAACAGATTTTTAGTGATATTTGTGGCTGCAGTAGGCCTTAGAAGTTAGGTGTTTTGGTGTTGTTTACATGCAGTGAAAGGGGGTGAAAAGGTCTCCCACCGATGTTTTGACGGCATATAATATAATTCCGCCGTAAATTTTTTCCTTTTTTTGTCGTTAAATTACTCTTCAGAGGTCGGACAACCATGCCAATGTGAGTTTTTCATGTTCTAAAAGTCAGATAGGTGATTTTTGACAGCCTCTTTCTCCCATGATTCCCATTGTTAAGAATATGTATATGAAATACCGAAATGCAGCCTGCATGCGTTAGGCAGGGTATTCAAGTTCAATATTGGCAGGTGTCAAGACACTTCAAGTGATGCGGGAAGGGTTGTCAAGCATCGTCACAAGTTTAAAAGACTTCACGGAGACCCTACCCCTAGGATTGGTCCCCAGGGAGCACAGGTGTCAGGAGGCCTGTGGTAAGGTTTGTGGCTTTGATTAGACTTCATATCGCTTGGCAAAAAGTGACACAAACAGAGGAAAATGGTAAAATCTGCTCACCCTGTCACAAGGAGACTACTCTCCATCAATTTAGACACCAAAATTTGTATCTAAATGCTGTTGAACCACACTTTGGAGCAGATACTGGGAGTGCACAGAATGGGGGGGGGGGGTGTAGGTGTGCCCTTGGGGGCTTATATGTCCTCGGGGGCTAATGTGTTCCCCCCAATTGGTTATGTGGGCAATAGAAAGGATTTACCTTACTCAACTAAATGAAATTTATTAAGAAATTCTGCCATTTTAGTGTTTTGGGGGCTGATTTCGTACTTTCTGTACCTTTTATTGACAATGCAATATGTACTATCATAAAATGCTTCAAAGTCTAACCTGAGCGCTTTTCAATACAACTTTTAGTTGTGTAAATGGTTAGAGACTACTCTCCTTATGCTAGAAAGATCAATTTTTAACTTTTTCTTCAGTTTGTGTCACTTTTTGGTGAATGCTATGGCGCCTATCAAATGCATCAGACCACTGCCAAAGCCTTGAGGAAAGTCCTCTGACACCTGCCATGAGATCTACTCCCCTGGGACCATTCTTGGTCAGAAAGCTTTGAAAGTTGGGATATTGTTTGACAACTCTTACCCGCATCATGCGAAATGATTGAAATTTGTCAATTCTCAAGTTCAGGGGGGTGACAGTCAGGGCAAATTTCAGTATTTCCGGACTTGCGCAGATGACCCAGTTTTAGTGCCCTCAGAATGCTTAGGTAGGCTTGGCAAAAGTGGCTGTAAAATTGTTTTTCTTGGGATATGTTTGGATTTTGGAGGTGCATATTATAGGTAAGGGTTGTAGCTTCTATATCATGTTGAAAAAACAGATTTTTAGTGATATTTGTGGCTGCAGTAGGCCTTAGAAGTTAGGTGTTTTGGTGTTGTTTACATGCAGTGAAAGGGGGTGAAAAGGTCTCCCACCGATGTTTTGACGGCATATAATATAATTCCGCCGTAAATTTTTTCCTTTTTTTGTCGTTAAATTACTCTTCAGAGGTCGGACAACCATGCCAATGTGAGTTTTTCATGTTCTAAAAGTCAGATAGGTGATTTTTGACAGCCTCTTTCTCCCATGATTCCCATTGTTAAGAATATGTATATGAAATACCGAAATGCAGCCTGCATGCGTTAGGCAGGGTATTCAAGTTCAATATTGGCAGGTGTCAAGACACTTCAAGTGATGCGGGAAGGGTTGTCAAGCATCGTCACAAGTTTAAAAGACTTCACGGAGACCCTACCCCTAGGATTGGTCCCCAGGGAGCACAGGTGTCAGGAGGCCTGTGGTAAGGTTTGTGGCTTTGATTAGACTTCATATCGCTTGGCAAAAAGTGACACAAACAGAGGAAAATGGTAAAATCTGCTCACCCTGTCACAAGGAGACTACTCTCCATCAATTTAGACACCAAAATTTGTATCTAAATGCTGTTGAACCACACTTTGGAGCAGATACTGGGAGTGCACAGAATGGGGGGGGGGGGTGTAGGTGTGCCCTTGGGGGCTTATATGTCCTCGGGGGCTAATGTGTTCCCCCCAATTGGTTATGTGGGCAATAGAAAGGATTTACCTTACTCAACTAAATGAAATTTATTAAGAAATTCTGCCATTTTAGTGTTTTGGGGGCTGATTTCGTACTTTCTGTACCTTTTATTGACAATGCAATATGTACTATCATAAAATGCTTCAAAGTCTAACCTGAGCGCTTTTCAATACAACTTTTAGTTGTGTAAATGGTTAGAGACTACTCTCCTTATGCTAGAAAGATCAATTTTTAACTTTTTCTTCAGTTTGTGTCACTTTTTGGTGAATGCTATGGCGCCTATCAAATGCATCAGACCACTGCCAAAGCCTTGAGGAAAGTCCTCTGACACCTGCCATGAGATCTACTCCCCTGGGACCATTCTTGGTCAGAAAGCTTTGAAAGTTGGGATATTGTTTGACAACTCTTACCCGCATCATGCGAAATGATTGAAATTTGTCAATTCTCAAGTTCAGGGGGGTGACAGTCAGGGCAAATTTCAGTATTTCCGGACTTGCGCAGATGACCCAGTTTTAGTGCCCTCAGAATGCTTAGGTAGGCTTGGCAAAAGTGGCTGTAAAATTGTTTTTCTTGGGATATGTTTGGATTTTGGAGGTGCATATTATAGGTAAGGGTTGTAGCTTCTATATCATGTTGAAAAAACAGATTTTTAGTGATATTTGTGGCTGCAGTAGGCCTTAGAAGTTAGGTGTTTTGGTGTTGTTTACATGCAGTGAAAGGGGGTGAAAAGGTCTCCCACCGATGTTTTGACGGCATATAATATAATTCCGCCGTAAATTTTTTCCTTTTTTTGTCGTTAAATTACTCTTCAGAGGTCGGACAACCATGCCAATGTGAGTTTTTCATGTTCTAAAAGTCAGATAGGTGATTTTTGACAGCCTCTTTCTCCCATGATTCCCATTGTTAAGAATATGTATATGAAATACCGAAATGCAGCCTGCATGCGTTAGGCAGGGTATTCAAGTTCAATATTGGCAGGTGTCAAGACACTTCAAGTGATGCGGGAAGGGTTGTCAAGCATCGTCACAAGTTTAAAAGACTTCACGGAGACCCTACCCCTAGGATTGGTCCCCAGGGAGCACAGGTGTCAGGAGGCCTGTGGTAAGGTTTGTGGCTTTGATTAGACTTCATATCGCTTGGCAAAAAGTGACACAAACAGAGGAAAATGGTAAAATCTGCTCACCCTGTCACAAGGAGACTACTCTCCATCAATTTAGACACCAAAATTTGTATCTAAATGCTGTTGAACCACACTTTGGAGCAGATACTGGGAGTGCACAGAATGGGGGGGGGGGGGTGTAGGTGTGCCCTTGGGGGCTTATATGTCCTCGGGGGCTAATGTGTTCCCCCCAATTGGTTATGTGGGCAATAGAAAGGATTTACCTTACTCAACTAAATGAAATTTATTAAGAAATTCTGCCATTTTAGTGTTTTGGGGGCTGATTTCGTACTTTCTGTACCTTTTATTGACAATGCAATATGTACTATCATAAAATGCTTCAAAGTCTAACCTGAGCGCTTTTCAATACAACTTTTAGTTGTGTAAATGGTTAGAGACTACTCTCCTTATGCTAGAAAGATCAATTTTTAACTTTTTCTTCAGTTTGTGTCACTTTTTGGTGAATGCTATGGCGCCTATCAAATGCATCAGACCACTGCCAAAGCCTTGAGGAAAGTCCTCTGACACCTGCCATGAGATCTACTCCCCTGGGACCATTCTTGGTCAGAAAGCTTTGAAAGTTGGGATATTGTTTGACAACTCTTACCCGCATCATGCGAAATGATTGAAATTTGTCAATTCTCAAGTTCAGGGGGGTGACAGTCAGGGCAAATTTCAGTATTTCCGGACTTGCGCAGATGACCCAGTTTTAGTGCCCTCAGAATGCTTAGGTAGGCTTGGCAAAAGTGGCTGTAAAATTGTTTTTCTTGGGATATGTTTGGATTTTGGAGGTGCATATTATAGGTAAGGGTTGTAGCTTCTATATCATGTTGAAAAAACAGATTTTTAGTGATATTTGTGGCTGCAGTAGGCCTTAGAAGTTAGGTGTTTTGGTGTTGTTTACATGCAGTGAAAGGGGGTGAAAAGGTCTCCCACCGATGTTTTGACGGCATATAATATAATTCCGCCGTAAATTTTTTCCTTTTTTTGTCGTTAAATTACTCTTCAGAGGTCGGACAACCATGCCAATGTGAGTTTTTCATGTTCTAAAAGTCAGATAGGTGATTTTTGACAGCCTCTTTCTCCCATGATTCCCATTGTTAAGAATATGTATATGAAATACCGAAATGCAGCCTGCATGCGTTAGGCAGGGTATTCAAGTTCAATATTGGCAGGTGTCAAGACACTTCAAGTGATGCGGGAAGGGTTGTCAAGCATCGTCACAAGTTTAAAAGACTTCACGGAGACCCTACCCCTAGGATTGGTCCCCAGGGAGCACAGGTGTCAGGAGGCCTGTGGTAAGGTTTGTGGCTTTGATTAGACTTCATATCGCTTGGCAAAAAGTGACACAAACAGAGGAAAATGGTAAAATCTGCTCACCCTGTCACAAGGAGACTACTCTCCATCAATTTAGACACCAAAATTTGTATCTAAATGCTGTTGAACCACACTTTGGAGCAGATACTGGGAGTGCACAGAATGGGGGGGGGGGGGTGTAGGTGTGCCCTTGGGGGCTTATATGTCCTCGGGGGCTAATGTGTTCCCCCCAATTGGTTATGTGGGCAATAGAAAGGATTTACCTTACTCAACTAAATGAAATTTATTAAGAAATTCTGCCATTTTAGTGTTTTGGGGGCTGATTTCGTACTTTCTGTACCTTTTATTGACAATGCAATATGTACTATCATAAAATGCTTCAAAGTCTAACCTGAGCGCTTTTCAATACAACTTTTAGTTGTGTAAATGGTTAGAGACTACTCTCCTTATGCTAGAAAGATCAATTTTTAACTTTTTCTTCAGTTTGTGTCACTTTTTGGTGAATGCTATGGCGCCTATCAAATGCATCAGACCACTGCCAAAGCCTTGAGGAAAGTCCTCTGACACCTGCCATGAGATCTACTCCCCTGGGACCATTCTTGGTCAGAAAGCTTTGAAAGTTGGGATATTGTTTGACAACTCTTACCCGCATCATGCGAAATGATTGAAATTTGTCAATTCTCAAGTTCAGGGGGGTGACAGTCAGGGCAAATTTCAGTATTTCCGGACTTGCGCAGATGACCCAGTTTTAGTGCCCTCAGAATGCTTAGGTAGGCTTGGCAAAAGTGGCTGTAAAATTGTTTTTCTTGGGATATGTTTGGATTTTGGAGGTGCATATTATAGGTAAGGGTTGTAGCTTCTATATCATGTTGAAAAAACAGATTTTTAGTGATATTTGTGGCTGCAGTAGGCCTTAGAAGTTAGGTGTTTTGGTGTTGTTTACATGCAGTGAAAGGGGGTGAAAAGGTCTCCCACCGATGTTTTGACGGCATATAATATAATTCCGCCGTAAATTTTTTCCTTTTTTTGTCGTTAAATTACTCTTCAGAGGTCGGACAACCATGCCAATGTGAGTTTTTCATGTTCTAAAAGTCAGATAGGTGATTTTTGACAGCCTCTTTCTCCCATGATTCCCATTGTTAAGAATATGTATATGAAATACCGAAATGCAGCCTGCATGCGTTAGGCAGGGTATTCAAGTTCAATATTGGCAGGTGTCAAGACACTTCAAGTGATGCGGGAAGGGTTGTCAAGCATCGTCACAAGTTTAAAAGACTTCACGGAGACCCTACCCCTAGGATTGGTCCCCAGGGAGCACAGGTGTCAGGAGGCCTGTGGTAAGGTTTGTGGCTTTGATTAGACTTCATATCGCTTGGCAAAAAGTGACACAAACAGAGGAAAATGGTAAAATCTGCTCACCCTGTCACAAGGAGACTACTCTCCATCAATTTAGACACCAAAATTTGTATCTAAATGCTGTTGAACCACACTTTGGAGCAGATACTGGGAGTGCACAGAATGGGGGGGGGGGGTGTAGGTGTGCCCTTGGGGGCTTATATGTCCTCGGGGGCTAATGTGTTCCCCCCAATTGGTTATGTGGGCAATAGAAAGGATTTACCTTACTCAACTAAATGAAATTTATTAAGAAATTCTGCCATTTTAGTGTTTTGGGGGCTGATTTCGTACTTTCTGTACCTTTTATTGACAATGCAATATGTACTATCATAAAATGCTTCAAAGTCTAACCTGAGCGCTTTTCAATACAACTTTTAGTTGTGTAAATGGTTAGAGACTACTCTCCTTATGCTAGAAAGATCAATTTTTAACTTTTTCTTCAGTTTGTGTCACTTTTTGGTGAATGCTATGGCGCCTATCAAATGCATCAGACCACTGCCAAAGCCTTGAGGAAAGTCCTCTGACACCTGCCATGAGATCTACTCCCCTGGGACCATTCTTGGTCAGAAAGCTTTGAAAGTTGGGATATTGTTTGACAACTCTTACCCGCATCATGCGAAATGATTGAAATTTGTCAATTCTCAAGTTCAGGGGGGTGACAGTCAGGGCAAATTTCAGTATTTCCGGACTTGCGCAGATGACCCAGTTTTAGTGCCCTCAGAATGCTTAGGTAGGCTTGGCAAAAGTGGCTGTAAAATTGTTTTTCTTGGGATATGTTTGGATTTTGGAGGTGCATATTATAGGTAAGGGTTGTAGCTTCTATATCATGTTGAAAAAACAGATTTTTAGTGATATTTGTGGCTGCAGTAGGCCTTAGAAGTTAGGTGTTTTGGTGTTGTTTACATGCAGTGAAAGGGGGTGAAAAGGTCTCCCACCGATGTTTTGACGGCATATAATATAATTCCGCCGTAAATTTTTTCCTTTTTTTGTCGTTAAATTACTCTTCAGAGGTCGGACAACCATGCCAATGTGAGTTTTTCATGTTCTAAAAGTCAGATAGGTGATTTTTGACAGCCTCTTTCTCCCATGATTCCCATTGTTAAGAATATGTATATGAAATACCGAAATGCAGCCTGCATGCGTTAGGCAGGGTATTCAAGTTCAATATTGGCAGGTGTCAAGACACTTCAAGTGATGCGGGAAGGGTTGTCAAGCATCGTCACAAGTTTAAAAGACTTCACGGAGACCCTACCCCTAGGATTGGTCCCCAGGGAGCACAGGTGTCAGGAGGCCTGTGGTAAGGTTTGTGGCTTTGATTAGACTTCATATCGCTTGGCAAAAAGTGACACAAACAGAGGAAAATGGTAAAATCTGCTCACCCTGTCACAAGGAGACTACTCTCCATCAATTTAGACACCAAAATTTGTATCTAAATGCTGTTGAACCACACTTTGGAGCAGATACTGGGAGTGCACAGAATGGGGGGGGGGGTGTAGGTGTGCCCTTGGGGGCTTATATGTCCTCGGGGGCTAATGTGTTCCCCCCAATTGGTTATGTGGGCAATAGAAAGGATTTACCTTACTCAACTAAATGAAATTTATTAAGAAATTCTGCCATTTTAGTGTTTTGGGGGCTGATTTCGTACTTTCTGTACCTTTTATTGACAATGCAATATGTACTATCATAAAATGCTTCAAAGTCTAACCTGAGCGCTTTTCAATACAACTTTTAGTTGTGTAAATGGTTAGAGACTACTCTCCTTATGCTAGAAAGATCAATTTTTAACTTTTTCTTCAGTTTGTGTCACTTTTTGGTGAATGCTATGGCGCCTATCAAATGCATCAGACCACTGCCAAAGCCTTGAGGAAAGTCCTCTGACACCTGCCATGAGATCTACTCCCCTGGGACCATTCTTGGTCAGAAAGCTTTGAAAGTTGGGATATTGTTTGACAACTCTTACCCGCATCATGCGAAATGATTGAAATTTGTCAATTCTCAAGTTCAGGGGGGTGACAGTCAGGGCAAATTTCAGTATTTCCGGACTTGCGCAGATGACCCAGTTTTAGTGCCCTCAGAATGCTTAGGTAGGCTTGGCAAAAGTGGCTGTAAAATTGTTTTTCTTGGGATATGTTTGGATTTTGGAGGTGCATATTATAGGTAAGGGTTGTAGCTTCTATATCATGTTGAAAAAACAGATTTTTAGTGATATTTGTGGCTGCAGTAGGCCTTAGAAGTTAGGTGTTTTGGTGTTGTTTACATGCAGTGAAAGGGGGTGAAAAGGTCTCCCACCGATGTTTTGACGGCATATAATATAATTCCGCCGTAAATTTTTTCCTTTTTTTGTCGTTAAATTACTCTTCAGAGGTCGGACAACCATGCCAATGTGAGTTTTTCATGTTCTAAAAGTCAGATAGGTGATTTTTGACAGCCTCTTTCTCCCATGATTCCCATTGTTAAGAATATGTATATGAAATACCGAAATGCAGCCTGCATGCGTTAGGCAGGGTATTCAAGTTCAATATTGGCAGGTGTCAAGACACTTCAAGTGATGCGGGAAGGGTTGTCAAGCATCGTCACAAGTTTAAAAGACTTCACGGAGACCCTACCCCTAGGATTGGTCCCCAGGGAGCACAGGTGTCAGGAGGCCTGTGGTAAGGTTTGTGGCTTTGATTAGACTTCATATCGCTTGGCAAAAAGTGACACAAACAGAGGAAAATGGTAAAATCTGCTCACCCTGTCACAAGGAGACTACTCTCCATCAATTTAGACACCAAAATTTGTATCTAAATGCTGTTGAACCACACTTTGGAGCAGATACTGGGAGTGCACAGAATGGGGGGGGGGGGTGTAGGTGTGCCCTTGGGGGCTTATATGTCCTCGGGGGCTAATGTGTTCCCCCCAATTGGTTATGTGGGCAATAGAAAGGATTTACCTTACTCAACTAAATGAAATTTATTAAGAAATTCTGCCATTTTAGTGTTTTGGGGGCTGATTTCGTACTTTCTGTACCTTTTATTGACAATGCAATATGTACTATCATAAAATGCTTCAAAGTCTAACCTGAGCGCTTTTCAATACAACTTTTAGTTGTGTAAATGGTTAGAGACTACTCTCCTTATGCTAGAAAGATCAATTTTTAACTTTTTCTTCAGTTTGTGTCACTTTTTGGTGAATGCTATGGCGCCTATCAAATGCATCAGACCACTGCCAAAGCCTTGAGGAAAGTCCTCTGACACCTGCCATGAGATCTACTCCCCTGGGACCATTCTTGGTCAGAAAGCTTTGAAAGTTGGGATATTGTTTGACAACTCTTACCCGCATCATGCGAAATGATTGAAATTTGTCAATTCTCAAGTTCAGGGGGGTGACAGTCAGGGCAAATTTCAGTATTTCCGGACTTGCGCAGATGACCCAGTTTTAGTGCCCTCAGAATGCTTAGGTAGGCTTGGCAAAAGTGGCTGTAAAATTGTTTTTCTTGGGATATGTTTGGATTTTGGAGGTGCATATTATAGGTAAGGGTTGTAGCTTCTATATCATGTTGAAAAAACAGATTTTTAGTGATATTTGTGGCTGCAGTAGGCCTTAGAAGTTAGGTGTTTTGGTGTTGTTTACATGCAGTGAAAGGGGGTGAAAAGGTCTCCCACCGATGTTTTGACGGCATATAATATAATTCCGCCGTAAATTTTTTCCTTTTTTTGTCGTTAAATTACTCTTCAGAGGTCGGACAACCATGCCAATGTGAGTTTTTCATGTTCTAAAAGTCAGATAGGTGATTTTTGACAGCCTCTTTCTCCCATGATTCCCATTGTTAAGAATATGTATATGAAATACCGAAATGCAGCCTGCATGCGTTAGGCAGGGTATTCAAGTTCAATATTGGCAGGTGTCAAGACACTTCAAGTGATGCGGGAAGGGTTGTCAAGCATCGTCACAAGTTTAAAAGACTTCACGGAGACCCTACCCCTAGGATTGGTCCCCAGGGAGCACAGGTGTCAGGAGGCCTGTGGTAAGGTTTGTGGCTTTGATTAGACTTCATATCGCTTGGCAAAAAGTGACACAAACAGAGGAAAATGGTAAAATCTGCTCACCCTGTCACAAGGAGACTACTCTCCATCAATTTAGACACCAAAATTTGTATCTAAATGCTGTTGAACCACACTTTGGAGCAGATACTGGGAGTGCACAGAATGGGGGGGGGGGTGTAGGTGTGCCCTTGGGGGCTTATATGTCCTCGGGGGCTAATGTGTTCCCCCCAATTGGTTATGTGGGCAATAGAAAGGATTTACCTTACTCAACTAAATGAAATTTATTAAGAAATTCTGCCATTTTAGTGTTTTGGGGGCTGATTTCGTACTTTCTGTACCTTTTATTGACAATGCAATATGTACTATCATAAAATGCTTCAAAGTCTAACCTGAGCGCTTTTCAATACAACTTTTAGTTGTGTAAATGGTTAGAGACTACTCTCCTTATGCTAGAAAGATCAATTTTTAACTTTTTCTTCAGTTTGTGTCACTTTTTGGTGAATGCTATGGCGCCTATCAAATGCATCAGACCACTGCCAAAGCCTTGAGGAAAGTCCTCTGACACCTGCCATGAGATCTACTCCCCTGGGACCATTCTTGGTCAGAAAGCTTTGAAAGTTGGGATATTGTTTGACAACTCTTACCCGCATCATGCGAAATGATTGAAATTTGTCAATTCTCAAGTTCAGGGGGGTGACAGTCAGGGCAAATTTCAGTATTTCCGGACTTGCGCAGATGACCCAGTTTTAGTGCCCTCAGAATGCTTAGGTAGGCTTGGCAAAAGTGGCTGTAAAATTGTTTTTCTTGGGATATGTTTGGATTTTGGAGGTGCATATTATAGGTAAGGGTTGTAGCTTCTATATCATGTTGAAAAAACAGATTTTTAGTGATATTTGTGGCTGCAGTAGGCCTTAGAAGTTAGGTGTTTTGGTGTTGTTTACATGCAGTGAAAGGGGGTGAAAAGGTCTCCCACCGATGTTTTGACGGCATATAATATAATTCCGCCGTAAATTTTTTCCTTTTTTTGTCGTTAAATTACTCTTCAGAGGTCGGACAACCATGCCAATGTGAGTTTTTCATGTTCTAAAAGTCAGATAGGTGATTTTTGACAGCCTCTTTCTCCCATGATTCCCATTGTTAAGAATATGTATATGAAATACCGAAATGCAGCCTGCATGCGTTAGGCAGGGTATTCAAGTTCAATATTGGCAGGTGTCAAGACACTTCAAGTGATGCGGGAAGGGTTGTCAAGCATCGTCACAAGTTTAAAAGACTTCACGGAGACCCTACCCCTAGGATTGGTCCCCAGGGAGCACAGGTGTCAGGAGGCCTGTGGTAAGGTTTGTGGCTTTGATTAGACTTCATATCGCTTGGCAAAAAGTGACACAAACAGAGGAAAATGGTAAAATCTGCTCACCCTGTCACAAGGAGACTACTCTCCATCAATTTAGACACCAAAATTTGTATCTAAATGCTGTTGAACCACACTTTGGAGCAGATACTGGGAGTGCACAGAATGGGGGGGGGGGTGTAGGTGTGCCCTTGGGGGCTTATATGTCCTCGGGGGCTAATGTGTTCCCCCCAATTGGTTATGTGGGCAATAGAAAGGATTTACCTTACTCAACTAAATGAAATTTATTAAGAAATTCTGCCATTTTAGTGTTTTGGGGGCTGATTTCGTACTTTCTGTACCTTTTATTGACAATGCAATATGTACTATCATAAAATGCTTCAAAGTCTAACCTGAGCGCTTTTCAATACAACTTTTAGTTGTGTAAATGGTTAGAGACTACTCTCCTTATGCTAGAAAGATCAATTTTTAACTTTTTCTTCAGTTTGTGTCACTTTTTGGTGAATGCTATGGCGCCTATCAAATGCATCAGACCACTGCCAAAGCCTTGAGGAAAGTCCTCTGACACCTGCCATGAGATCTACTCCCCTGGGACCATTCTTGGTCAGAAAGCTTTGAAAGTTGGGATATTGTTTGACAACTCTTACCCGCATCATGCGAAATGATTGAAATTTGTCAATTCTCAAGTTCAGGGGGGTGACAGTCAGGGCAAATTTCAGTATTTCCGGACTTGCGCAGATGACCCAGTTTTAGTGCCCTCAGAATGCTTAGGTAGGCTTGGCAAAAGTGGCTGTAAAATTGTTTTTCTTGGGATATGTTTGGATTTTGGAGGTGCATATTATAGGTAAGGGTTGTAGCTTCTATATCATGTTGAAAAAACAGATTTTTAGTGATATTTGTGGCTGCAGTAGGCCTTAGAAGTTAGGTGTTTTGGTGTTGTTTACATGCAGTGAAAGGGGGTGAAAAGGTCTCCCACCGATGTTTTGACGGCATATAATATAATTCCGCCGTAAATTTTTTCCTTTTTTTGTCGTTAAATTACTCTTCAGAGGTCGGACAACCATGCCAATGTGAGTTTTTCATGTTCTAAAAGTCAGATAGGTGATTTTTGACAGCCTCTTTCTCCCATGATTCCCATTGTTAAGAATATGTATATGAAATACCGAAATGCAGCCTGCATGCGTTAGGCAGGGTATTCAAGTTCAATATTGGCAGGTGTCAAGACACTTCAAGTGATGCGGGAAGGGTTGTCAAGCATCGTCACAAGTTTAAAAGACTTCACGGAGACCCTACCCCTAGGATTGGTCCCCAGGGAGCACAGGTGTCAGGAGGCCTGTGGTAAGGTTTGTGGCTTTGATTAGACTTCATATCGCTTGGCAAAAAGTGACACAAACAGAGGAAAATGGTAAAATCTGCTCACCCTGTCACAAGGAGACTACTCTCCATCAATTTAGACACCAAAATTTGTATCTAAATGCTGTTGAACCACACTTTGGAGCAGATACTGGGAGTGCACAGAATGGGGGGGGGGGTGTAGGTGTGCCCTTGGGGGCTTATATGTCCTCGGGGGCTAATGTGTTCCCCCCAATTGGTTATGTGGGCAATAGAAAGGATTTACCTTACTCAACTAAATGAAATTTATTAAGAAATTCTGCCATTTTAGTGTTTTGGGGGCTGATTTCGTACTTTCTGTACCTTTTATTGACAATGCAATATGTACTATCATAAAATGCTTCAAAGTCTAACCTGAGCGCTTTTCAATACAACTTTTAGTTGTGTAAATGGTTAGAGACTACTCTCCTTATGCTAGAAAGATCAATTTTTAACTTTTTCTTCAGTTTGTGTCACTTTTTGGTGAATGCTATGGCGCCTATCAAATGCATCAGACCACTGCCAAAGCCTTGAGGAAAGTCCTCTGACACCTGCCATGAGATCTACTCCCCTGGGACCATTCTTGGTCAGAAAGCTTTGAAAGTTGGGATATTGTTTGACAACTCTTACCCGCATCATGCGAAATGATTGAAATTTGTCAATTCTCAAGTTCAGGGGGGTGACAGTCAGGGCAAATTTCAGTATTTCCGGACTTGCGCAGATGACCCAGTTTTAGTGCCCTCAGAATGCTTAGGTAGGCTTGGCAAAAGTGGCTGTAAAATTGTTTTTCTTGGGATATGTTTGGATTTTGGAGGTGCATATTATAGGTAAGGGTTGTAGCTTCTATATCATGTTGAAAAAACAGATTTTTAGTGATATTTGTGGCTGCAGTAGGCCTTAGAAGTTAGGTGTTTTGGTGTTGTTTACATGCAGTGAAAGGGGGTGAAAAGGTCTCCCACCGATGTTTTGACGGCATATAATATAATTCCGCCGTAAATTTTTTCCTTTTTTTGTCGTTAAATTACTCTTCAGAGGTCGGACAACCATGCCAATGTGAGTTTTTCATGTTCTAAAAGTCAGATAGGTGATTTTTGACAGCCTCTTTCTCCCATGATTCCCATTGTTAAGAATATGTATATGAAATACCGAAATGCAGCCTGCATGCGTTAGGCAGGGTATTCAAGTTCAATATTGGCAGGTGTCAAGACACTTCAAGTGATGCGGGAAGGGTTGTCAAGCATCGTCACAAGTTTAAAAGACTTCACGGAGACCCTACCCCTAGGATTGGTCCCCAGGGAGCACAGGTGTCAGGAGGCCTGTGGTAAGGTTTGTGGCTTTGATTAGACTTCATATCGCTTGGCAAAAAGTGACACAAACAGAGGAAAATGGTAAAATCTGCTCACCCTGTCACAAGGAGACTACTCTCCATCAATTTAGACACCAAAATTTGTATCTAAATGCTGTTGAACCACACTTTGGAGCAGATACTGGGAGTGCACAGAATGGGGGGGGGGTGTAGGTGTGCCCTTGGGGGCTTATATGTCCTCGGGGGCTAATGTGTTCCCCCCAATTGGTTATGTGGGCAATAGAAAGGATTTACCTTACTCAACTAAATGAAATTTATTAAGAAATTCTGCCATTTTAGTGTTTTGGGGGCTGATTTCGTACTTTCTGTACCTTTTATTGACAATGCAATATGTACTATCATAAAATGCTTCAAAGTCTAACCTGAGCGCTTTTCAATACAACTTTTAGTTGTGTAAATGGTTAGAGACTACTCTCCTTATGCTAGAAAGATCAATTTTTAACTTTTTCTTCAGTTTGTGTCACTTTTTGGTGAATGCTATGGCGCCTATCAAATGCATCAGACCACTGCCAAAGCCTTGAGGAAAGTCCTCTGACACCTGCCATGAGATCTACTCCCCTGGGACCATTCTTGGTCAGAAAGCTTTGAAAGTTGGGATATTGTTTGACAACTCTTACCCGCATCATGCGAAATGATTGAAATTTGTCAATTCTCAAGTTCAGGGGGTGACAGTCAGGGCAAATTTCAGTATTTCCGGACTTGCGCAGATGACCCAGTTTTAGTGCCCTCAGAATGCTTAGGTAGGCTTGGCAAAAGTGGCTGTAAAATTGTTTTTCTTGGGATATGTTTGGATTTTGGAGGTGCATATTATAGGTAAGGGTTGTAGCTTCTATATCATGTTGAAAAAACAGATTTTTAGTGATATTTGTGGCTGCAGTAGGCCTTAGAAGTTAGGTGTTTTGGTGTTGTTTACATGCAGTGAAAGGGGGTGAAAAGGTCTCCCACCGATGTTTTGACGGCATATAATATAATTCCGCCGTAAATTTTTTCCTTTTTTTGTCGTTAAATTACTCTTCAGAGGTCGGACAACCATGCCAATGTGAGTTTTTCATGTTCTAAAAGTCAGATAGGTGATTTTTGACAGCCTCTTTCTCCCATGATTCCCATTGTTAAGAATATGTATATGAAATACCGAAATGCAGCCTGCATGCGTTAGGCAGGGTATTCAAGTTCAATATTGGCAGGTGTCAAGACACTTCAAGTGATGCGGGAAGGGTTGTCAAGCATCGTCACAAGTTTAAAAGACTTCACGGAGACCCTACCCCTAGGATTGGTCCCCAGGGAGCACAGGTGTCAGGAGGCCTGTGGTAAGGTTTGTGGCTTTGATTAGACTTCATATCGCTTGGCAAAAAGTGACACAAACAGAGGAAAATGGTAAAATCTGCTCACCCTGTCACAAGGAGACTACTCTCCATCAATTTAGACACCAAAATTTGTATCTAAATGCTGTTGAACCACACTTTGGAGCAGATACTGGGAGTGCACAGAATGGGGGGGGGGGTGTAGGTGTGCCCTTGGGGGCTTATATGTCCTCGGGGGCTAATGTGTTCCCCCCAATTGGTTATGTGGGCAATAGAAAGGATTTACCTTACTCAACTAAATGAAATTTATTAAGAAATTCTGCCATTTTAGTGTTTTGGGGGCTGATTTCGTACTTTCTGTACCTTTTATTGACAATGCAATATGTACTATCATAAAATGCTTCAAAGTCTAACCTGAGCGCTTTTCAATACAACTTTTAGTTGTGTAAATGGTTAGAGACTACTCTCCTTATGCTAGAAAGATCAATTTTTAACTTTTTCTTCAGTTTGTGTCACTTTTTGGTGAATGCTATGGCGCCTATCAAATGCATCAGACCACTGCCAAAGCCTTGAGGAAAGTCCTCTGACACCTGCCATGAGATCTACTCCCCTGGGACCATTCTTGGTCAGAAAGCTTTGAAAGTTGGGATATTGTTTGACAACTCTTACCCGCATCATGCGAAATGATTGAAATTTGTCAATTCTCAAGTTCAGGGGGGTGACAGTCAGGGCAAATTTCAGTATTTCCGGACTTGCGCAGATGACCCAGTTTTAGTGCCCTCAGAATGCTTAGGTAGGCTTGGCAAAAGTGGCTGTAAAATTGTTTTTCTTGGGATATGTTTGGATTTTGGAGGTGCATATTATAGGTAAGGGTTGTAGCTTCTATATCATGTTGAAAAAACAGATTTTTAGTGATATTTGTGGCTGCAGTAGGCCTTAGAAGTTAGGTGTTTTGGTGTTGTTTACATGCAGTGAAAGGGGGTGAAAAGGTCTCCCACCGATGTTTTGACGGCATATAATATAATTCCGCCGTAAATTTTTTCCTTTTTTTGTCGTTAAATTACTCTTCAGAGGTCGGACAACCATGCCAATGTGAGTTTTTCATGTTCTAAAAGTCAGATAGGTGATTTTTGACAGCCTCTTTCTCCCATGATTCCCATTGTTAAGAATATGTATATGAAATACCGAAATGCAGCCTGCATGCGTTAGGCAGGGTATTCAAGTTCAATATTGGCAGGTGTCAAGACACTTCAAGTGATGCGGGAAGGGTTGTCAAGCATCGTCACAAGTTTAAAAGACTTCACGGAGACCCTACCCCTAGGATTGGTCCCCAGGGAGCACAGGTGTCAGGAGGCCTGTGGTAAGGTTTGTGGCTTTGATTAGACTTCATATCGCTTGGCAAAAAGTGACACAAACAGAGGAAAATGGTAAAATCTGCTCACCCTGTCACAAGGAGACTACTCTCCATCAATTTAGACACCAAAATTTGTATCTAAATGCTGTTGAACCACACTTTGGAGCAGATACTGGGAGTGCACAGAATGGGGGGGGGGGGTGTAGGTGTGCCCTTGGGGGCTTATATGTCCTCGGGGGCTAATGTGTTCCCCCCAATTGGTTATGTGGGCAATAGAAAGGATTTACCTTACTCAACTAAATGAAATTTATTAAGAAATTCTGCCATTTTAGTGTTTTGGGGGCTGATTTCGTACTTTCTGTACCTTTTATTGACAATGCAATATGTACTATCATAAAATGCTTCAAAGTCTAACCTGAGCGCTTTTCAATACAACTTTTAGTTGTGTAAATGGTTAGAGACTACTCTCCTTATGCTAGAAAGATCAATTTTTAACTTTTTCTTCAGTTTGTGTCACTTTTTGGTGAATGCTATGGCGCCTATCAAATGCATCAGACCACTGCCAAAGCCTTGAGGAAAGTCCTCTGACACCTGCCATGAGATCTACTCCCCTGGGACCATTCTTGGTCAGAAAGCTTTGAAAGTTGGGATATTGTTTGACAACTCTTACCCGCATCATGCGAAATGATTGAAATTTGTCAATTCTCAAGTTCAGGGGGTGACAGTCAGGGCAAATTTCAGTATTTCCGGACTTGCGCAGATGACCCAGTTTTAGTGCCCTCAGAATGCTTAGGTAGGCTTGGCAAAAGTGGCTGTAAAATTGTTTTTCTTGGGATATGTTTGGATTTTGGAGGTGCATATTATAGGTAAGGGTTGTAGCTTCTATATCATGTTGAAAAAACAGATTTTTAGTGATATTTGTGGCTGCAGTAGGCCTTAGAAGTTAGGTGTTTTGGTGTTGTTTACATGCAGTGAAAGGGGGTGAAAAGGTCTCCCACCGATGTTTTGACGGCATATAATATAATTCCGCCGTAAATTTTTTCCTTTTTTTGTCGTTAAATTACTCTTCAGAGGTCGGACAACCATGCCAATGTGAGTTTTTCATGTTCTAAAAGTCAGATAGGTGATTTTTGACAGCCTCTTTCTCCCATGATTCCCATTGTTAAGAATATGTATATGAAATACCGAAATGCAGCCTGCATGCGTTAGGCAGGGTATTCAAGTTCAATATTGGCAGGTGTCAAGACACTTCAAGTGATGCGGGAAGGGTTGTCAAGCATCGTCACAAGTTTAAAAGACTTCACGGAGACCCTACCCCTAGGATTGGTCCCCAGGGAGCACAGGTGTCAGGAGGCCTGTGGTAAGGTTTGTGGCTTTGATTAGACTTCATATCGCTTGGCAAAAAGTGACACAAACAGAGGAAAATGGTAAAATCTGCTCACCCTGTCACAAGGAGACTACTCTCCATCAATTTAGACACCAAAATTTGTATCTAAATGCTGTTGAACCACACTTTGGAGCAGATACTGGGAGTGCACAGAATGGGGGGGGGGGGTAGGTGTGCCCTTGGGGGCTTATATGTCCTCGGGGGCTAATGTGTTCCCCCCAATTGGTTATGTGGGCAATAGAAAGGATTTACCTTACTCAACTAAATGAAATTTATTAAGAAATTCTGCCATTTTAGTGTTTTGGGGGCTGATTTCGTACTTTCTGTACCTTTTATTGACAATGCAATATGTACTATCATAAAATGCTTCAAAGTCTAACCTGAGCGCTTTTCAATACAACTTTTAGTTGTGTAAATGGTTAGAGACTACTCTCCTTATGCTAGAAAGATCAATTTTTAACTTTTTCTTCAGTTTGTGTCACTTTTTGGTGAATGCTATGGCGCCTATCAAATGCATCAGACCACTGCCAAAGCCTTGAGGAAAGTCCTCTGACACCTGCCATGAGATCTACTCCCCTGGGACCATTCTTGGTCAGAAAGCTTTGAAAGTTGGGATATTGTTTGACAACTCTTACCCGCATCATGCGAAATGATTGAAATTTGTCAATTCTCAAGTTCAGGGGGTGACAGTCAGGGCAAATTTCAGTATTTCCGGACTTGCGCAGATGACCCAGTTTTAGTGCCCTCAGAATGCTTAGGTAGGCTTGGCAAAAGTGGCTGTAAAATTGTTTTTCTTGGGATATGTTTGGATTTTGGAGGTGCATATTATAGGTAAGGGTTGTAGCTTCTATATCATGTTGAAAAAACAGATTTTTAGTGATATTTGTGGCTGCAGTAGGCCTTAGAAGTTAGGTGTTTTGGTGTTGTTTACATGCAGTGAAAGGGGGTGAAAAGGTCTCCCACCGATGTTTTGACGGCATATAATATAATTCCGCCGTAAATTTTTTCCTTTTTTTGTCGTTAAATTACTCTTCAGAGGTCGGACAACCATGCCAATGTGAGTTTTTCATGTTCTAAAAGTCAGATAGGTGATTTTTGACAGCCTCTTTCTCCCATGATTCCCATTGTTAAGAATATGTATATGAAATACCGAAATGCAGCCTGCATGCGTTAGGCAGGGTATTCAAGTTCAATATTGGCAGGTGTCAAGACACTTCAAGTGATGCGGGAAGGGTTGTCAAGCATCGTCACAAGTTTAAAAGACTTCACGGAGACCCTACCCCTAGGATTGGTCCCCAGGGAGCACAGGTGTCAGGAGGCCTGTGGTAAGGTTTGTGGCTTTGATTAGACTTCATATCGCTTGGCAAAAAGTGACACAAACAGAGGAAAATGGTAAAATCTGCTCACCCTGTCACAAGGAGACTACTCTCCATCAATTTAGACACCAAAATTTGTATCTAAATGCTGTTGAACCACACTTTGGAGCAGATACTGGGAGTGCACAGAATGGGGGGGGGGGTGTAGGTGTGCCCTTGGGGGCTTATATGTCCTCGGGGGCTAATGTGTTCCCCCCAATTGGTTATGTGGGCAATAGAAAGGATTTACCTTACTCAACTAAATGAAATTTATTAAGAAATTCTGCCATTTTAGTGTTTTGGGGGCTGATTTCGTACTTTCTGTACCTTTTATTGACAATGCAATATGTACTATCATAAAATGCTTCAAAGTCTAACCTGAGCGCTTTTCAATACAACTTTTAGTTGTGTAAATGGTTAGAGACTACTCTCCTTATGCTAGAAAGATCAATTTTTAACTTTTTCTTCAGTTTGTGTCACTTTTTGGTGAATGCTATGGCGCCTATCAAATGCATCAGACCACTGCCAAAGCCTTGAGGAAAGTCCTCTGACACCTGCCATGAGATCTACTCCCCTGGGACCATTCTTGGTCAGAAAGCTTTGAAAGTTGGGATATTGTTTGACAACTCTTACCCGCATCATGCGAAATGATTGAAATTTGTCAATTCTCAAGTTCAGGGGGGTGACAGTCAGGGCAAATTTCAGTATTTCCGGACTTGCGCAGATGACCCAGTTTTAGTGCCCTCAGAATGCTTAGGTAGGCTTGGCAAAAGTGGCTGTAAAATTGTTTTTCTTGGGATATGTTTGGATTTTGGAGGTGCATATTATAGGTAAGGGTTGTAGCTTCTATATCATGTTGAAAAAACAGATTTTTAGTGATATTTGTGGCTGCAGTAGGCCTTAGAAGTTAGGTGTTTTGGTGTTGTTTACATGCAGTGAAAGGGGGTGAAAAGGTCTCCCACCGATGTTTTGACGGCATATAATATAATTCCGCCGTAAATTTTTTCCTTTTTTTGTCGTTAAATTACTCTTCAGAGGTCGGACAACCATGCCAATGTGAGTTTTTCATGTTCTAAAAGTCAGATAGGTGATTTTTGACAGCCTCTTTCTCCCATGATTCCCATTGTTAAGAATATGTATATGAAATACCGAAATGCAGCCTGCATGCGTTAGGCAGGGTATTCAAGTTCAATATTGGCAGGTGTCAAGACACTTCAAGTGATGCGGGAAGGGTTGTCAAGCATCGTCACAAGTTTAAAAGACTTCACGGAGACCCTACCCCTAGGATTGGTCCCCAGGGAGCACAGGTGTCAGGAGGCCTGTGGTAAGGTTTGTGGCTTTGATTAGACTTCATATCGCTTGGCAAAAAGTGACACAAACAGAGGAAAATGGTAAAATCTGCTCACCCTGTCACAAGGAGACTACTCTCCATCAATTTAGACACCAAAATTTGTATCTAAATGCTGTTGAACCACACTTTGGAGCAGATACTGGGAGTGCACAGAATGGGGGGGGGGGTGTAGGTGTGCCCTTGGGGGCTTATATGTCCTCGGGGGCTAATGTGTTCCCCCCAATTGGTTATGTGGGCAATAGAAAGGATTTACCTTACTCAACTAAATGAAATTTATTAAGAAATTCTGCCATTTTAGTGTTTTGGGGGCTGATTTCGTACTTTCTGTACCTTTTATTGACAATGCAATATGTACTATCATAAAATGCTTCAAAGTCTAACCTGAGCGCTTTTCAATACAACTTTTAGTTGTGTAAATGGTTAGAGACTACTCTCCTTATGCTAGAAAGATCAATTTTTAACTTTTTCTTCAGTTTGTGTCACTTTTTGGTGAATGCTATGGCGCCTATCAAATGCATCAGACCACTGCCAAAGCCTTGAGGAAAGTCCTCTGACACCTGCCATGAGATCTACTCCCCTGGGACCATTCTTGGTCAGAAAGCTTTGAAAGTTGGGATATTGTTTGACAACTCTTACCCGCATCATGCGAAATGATTGAAATTTGTCAATTCTCAAGTTCAGGGGGGTGACAGTCAGGGCAAATTTCAGTATTTCCGGACTTGCGCAGATGACCCAGTTTTAGTGCCCTCAGAATGCTTAGGTAGGCTTGGCAAAAGTGGCTGTAAAATTGTTTTTCTTGGGATATGTTTGGATTTTGGAGGTGCATATTATAGGTAAGGGTTGTAGCTTCTATATCATGTTGAAAAAACAGATTTTTAGTGATATTTGTGGCTGCAGTAGGCCTTAGAAGTTAGGTGTTTTGGTGTTGTTTACATGCAGTGAAAGGGGGTGAAAAGGTCTCCCACCGATGTTTTGACGGCATATAATATAATTCCGCCGTAAATTTTTTCCTTTTTTTGTCGTTAAATTACTCTTCAGAGGTCGGACAACCATGCCAATGTGAGTTTTTCATGTTCTAAAAGTCAGATAGGTGATTTTTGACAGCCTCTTTCTCCCATGATTCCCATTGTTAAGAATATGTATATGAAATACCGAAATGCAGCCTGCATGCGTTAGGCAGGGTATTCAAGTTCAATATTGGCAGGTGTCAAGACACTTCAAGTGATGCGGGAAGGGTTGTCAAGCATCGTCACAAGTTTAAAAGACTTCACGGAGACCCTACCCCTAGGATTGGTCCCCAGGGAGCACAGGTGTCAGGAGGCCTGTGGTAAGGTTTGTGGCTTTGATTAGACTTCATATCGCTTGGCAAAAAGTGACACAAACAGAGGAAAATGGTAAAATCTGCTCACCCTGTCACAAGGAGACTACTCTCCATCAATTTAGACACCAAAATTTGTATCTAAATGCTGTTGAACCACACTTTGGAGCAGATACTGGGAGTGCACAGAATGGGGGGGGGGTGTAGGTGTGCCCTTGGGGGCTTATATGTCCTCGGGGGCTAATGTGTTCCCCCCAATTGGTTATGTGGGCAATAGAAAGGATTTACCTTACTCAACTAAATGAAATTTATTAAGAAATTCTGCCATTTTAGTGTTTTGGGGGCTGATTTCGTACTTTCTGTACCTTTTATTGACAATGCAATATGTACTATCATAAAATGCTTCAAAGTCTAACCTGAGCGCTTTTCAATACAACTTTTAGTTGTGTAAATGGTTAGAGACTACTCTCCTTATGCTAGAAAGATCAATTTTTAACTTTTTCTTCAGTTTGTGTCACTTTTTGGTGAATGCTATGGCGCCTATCAAATGCATCAGACCACTGCCAAAGCCTTGAGGAAAGTCCTCTGACACCTGCCATGAGATCTACTCCCCTGGGACCATTCTTGGTCAGAAAGCTTTGAAAGTTGGGATATTGTTTGACAACTCTTACCCGCATCATGCGAAATGATTGAAATTTGTCAATTCTCAAGTTCAGGGGGGTGACAGTCAGGGCAAATTTCAGTATTTCCGGACTTGCGCAGATGACCCAGTTTTAGTGCCCTCAGAATGCTTAGGTAGGCTTGGCAAAAGTGGCTGTAAAATTGTTTTTCTTGGGATATGTTTGGATTTTGGAGGTGCATATTATAGGTAAGGGTTGTAGCTTCTATATCATGTTGAAAAAACAGATTTTTAGTGATATTTGTGGCTGCAGTAGGCCTTAGAAGTTAGGTGTTTTGGTGTTGTTTACATGCAGTGAAAGGGGGTGAAAAGGTCTCCCACCGATGTTTTGACGGCATATAATATAATTCCGCCGTAAATTTTTTCCTTTTTTGTCGTTAAATTACTCTTCAGAGGTCGGACAACCATGCCAATGTGAGTTTTTCATGTTCTAAAAGTCAGATAGGTGATTTTTGACAGCCTCTTTCTCCCATGATTCCCATTGTTAAGAATATGTATATGAAATACCGAAATGCAGCCTGCATGCGTTAGGCAGGGTATTCAAGTTCAATATTGGCAGGTGTCAAGACACTTCAAGTGATGCGGGAAGGGTTGTCAAGCATCGTCACAAGTTTAAAAGACTTCACGGAGACCCTACCCCTAGGATTGGTCCCCAGGGAGCACAGGTGTCAGGAGGCCTGTGGTAAGGTTTGTGGCTTTGATTAGACTTCATATCGCTTGGCAAAAAGTGACACAAACAGAGGAAAATGGTAAAATCTGCTCACCCTGTCACAAGGAGACTACTCTCCATCAATTTAGACACCAAAATTTGTATCTAAATGCTGTTGAACCACACTTTGGAGCAGATACTGGGAGTGCACAGAATGGGGGGGGGGGGTGTAGGTGTGCCCTTGGGGGCTTATATGTCCTCGGGGGCTAATGTGTTCCCCCCAATTGGTTATGTGGGCAATAGAAAGGATTTACCTTACTCAACTAAATGAAATTTATTAAGAAATTCTGCCATTTTAGTGTTTTGGGGGCTGATTTCGTACTTTCTGTACCTTTTATTGACAATGCAATATGTACTATCATAAAATGCTTCAAAGTCTAACCTGAGCGCTTTTCAATACAACTTTTAGTTGTGTAAATGGTTAGAGACTACTCTCCTTATGCTAGAAAGATCAATTTTTAACTTTTTCTTCAGTTTGTGTCACTTTTTGGTGAATGCTATGGCGCCTATCAAATGCATCAGACCACTGCCAAAGCCTTGAGGAAAGTCCTCTGACACCTGCCATGAGATCTACTCCCCTGGGACCATTCTTGGTCAGAAAGCTTTGAAAGTTGGGATATTGTTTGACAACTCTTACCCGCATCATGCGAAATGATTGAAATTTGTCAATTCTCAAGTTCAGGGGGTGACAGTCAGGGCAAATTTCAGTATTTCCGGACTTGCGCAGATGACCCAGTTTTAGTGCCCTCAGAATGCTTAGGTAGGCTTGGCAAAAGTGGCTGTAAAATTGTTTTTCTTGGGATATGTTTGGATTTTGGAGGTGCATATTATAGGTAAGGGTTGTAGCTTCTATATCATGTTGAAAAAACAGATTTTTAGTGATATTTGTGGCTGCAGTAGGCCTTAGAAGTTAGGTGTTTTGGTGTTGTTTACATGCAGTGAAAGGGGGTGAAAAGGTCTCCCACCGATGTTTTGACGGCATATAATATAATTCCGCCGTAAATTTTTTCCTTTTTTTGTCGTTAAATTACTCTTCAGAGGTCGGACAACCATGCCAATGTGAGTTTTTCATGTTCTAAAAGTCAGATAGGTGATTTTTGACAGCCTCTTTCTCCCATGATTCCCATTGTTAAGAATATGTATATGAAATACCGAAATGCAGCCTGCATGCGTTAGGCAGGGTATTCAAGTTCAATATTGGCAGGTGTCAAGACACTTCAAGTGATGCGGGAAGGGTTGTCAAGCATCGTCACAAGTTTAAAAGACTTCACGGAGACCCTACCCCTAGGATTGGTCCCCAGGGAGCACAGGTGTCAGGAGGCCTGTGGTAAGGTTTGTGGCTTTGATTAGACTTCATATCGCTTGGCAAAAAGTGACACAAACAGAGGAAAATGGTAAAATCTGCTCACCCTGTCACAAGGAGACTACTCTCCATCAATTTAGACACCAAAATTTGTATCTAAATGCTGTTGAACCACACTTTGGAGCAGATACTGGGAGTGCACAGAATGGGGGGGGGGTGTAGGTGTGCCCTTGGGGGCTTATATGTCCTCGGGGGCTAATGTGTTCCCCCCAATTGGTTATGTGGGCAATAGAAAGGATTTACCTTACTCAACTAAATGAAATTTATTAAGAAATTCTGCCATTTTAGTGTTTTGGGGGCTGATTTCGTACTTTCTGTACCTTTTATTGACAATGCAATATGTACTATCATAAAATGCTTCAAAGTCTAACCTGAGCGCTTTTCAATACAACTTTTAGTTGTGTAAATGGTTAGAGACTACTCTCCTTATGCTAGAAAGATCAATTTTTAACTTTTTCTTCAGTTTGTGTCACTTTTTGGTGAATGCTATGGCGCCTATCAAATGCATCAGACCACTGCCAAAGCCTTGAGGAAAGTCCTCTGACACCTGCCATGAGATCTACTCCCCTGGGACCATTCTTGGTCAGAAAGCTTTGAAAGTTGGGATATTGTTTGACAACTCTTACCCGCATCATGCGAAATGATTGAAATTTGTCAATTCTCAAGTTCAGGGGGGTGACAGTCAGGGCAAATTTCAGTATTTCCGGACTTGCGCAGATGACCCAGTTTTAGTGCCCTCAGAATGCTTAGGTAGGCTTGGCAAAAGTGGCTGTAAAATTGTTTTTCTTGGGATATGTTTGGATTTTGGAGGTGCATATTATAGGTAAGGGTTGTAGCTTCTATATCATGTTGAAAAAACAGATTTTTAGTGATATTTGTGGCTGCAGTAGGCCTTAGAAGTTAGGTGTTTTGGTGTTGTTTACATGCAGTGAAAGGGGGTGAAAAGGTCTCCCACCGATGTTTTGACGGCATATAATATAATTCCGCCGTAAATTTTTTCCTTTTTTTGTCGTTAAATTACTCTTCAGAGGTCGGACAACCATGCCAATGTGAGTTTTTCATGTTCTAAAAGTCAGATAGGTGATTTTTGACAGCCTCTTTCTCCCATGATTCCCATTGTTAAGAATATGTATATGAAATACCGAAATGCAGCCTGCATGCGTTAGGCAGGGTATTCAAGTTCAATATTGGCAGGTGTCAAGACACTTCAAGTGATGCGGGAAGGGTTGTCAAGCATCGTCACAAGTTTAAAAGACTTCACGGAGACCCTACCCCTAGGATTGGTCCCCAGGGAGCACAGGTGTCAGGAGGCCTGTGGTAAGGTTTGTGGCTTTGATTAGACTTCATATCGCTTGGCAAAAAGTGACACAAACAGAGGAAAATGGTAAAATCTGCTCACCCTGTCACAAGGAGACTACTCTCCATCAATTTAGACACCAAAATTTGTATCTAAATGCTGTTGAACCACACTTTGGAGCAGATACTGGGAGTGCACAGAATGGGGGGGGGGGTGTAGGTGTGCCCTTGGGGGCTTATATGTCCTCGGGGGCTAATGTGTTCCCCCCAATTGGTTATGTGGGCAATAGAAAGGATTTACCTTACTCAACTAAATGAAATTTATTAAGAAATTCTGCCATTTTAGTGTTTTGGGGGCTGATTTCGTACTTTCTGTACCTTTTATTGACAATGCAATATGTACTATCATAAAATGCTTCAAAGTCTAACCTGAGCGCTTTTCAATACAACTTTTAGTTGTGTAAATGGTTAGAGACTACTCTCCTTATGCTAGAAAGATCAATTTTTAACTTTTTCTTCAGTTTGTGTCACTTTTTGGTGAATGCTATGGCGCCTATCAAATGCATCAGACCACTGCCAAAGCCTTGAGGAAAGTCCTCTGACACCTGCCATGAGATCTACTCCCCTGGGACCATTCTTGGTCAGAAAGCTTTGAAAGTTGGGATATTGTTTGACAACTCTTACCCGCATCATGCGAAATGATTGAAATTTGTCAATTCTCAAGTTCAGGGGGTGACAGTCAGGGCAAATTTCAGTATTTCCGGACTTGCGCAGATGACCCAGTTTTAGTGCCCTCAGAATGCTTAGGTAGGCTTGGCAAAAGTGGCTGTAAAATTGTTTTTCTTGGGATATGTTTGGATTTTGGAGGTGCATATTATAGGTAAGGGTTGTAGCTTCTATATCATGTTGAAAAAACAGATTTTTAGTGATATTTGTGGCTGCAGTAGGCCTTAGAAGTTAGGTGTTTTGGTGTTGTTTACATGCAGTGAAAGGGGGTGAAAAGGTCTCCCACCGATGTTTTGACGGCATATAATATAATTCCGCCGTAAATTTTTTCCTTTTTTTGTCGTTAAATTACTCTTCAGAGGTCGGACAACCATGCCAATGTGAGTTTTTCATGTTCTAAAAGTCAGATAGGTGATTTTTGACAGCCTCTTTCTCCCATGATTCCCATTGTTAAGAATATGTATATGAAATACCGAAATGCAGCCTGCATGCGTTAGGCAGGGTATTCAAGTTCAATATTGGCAGGTGTCAAGACACTTCAAGTGATGCGGGAAGGGTTGTCAAGCATCGTCACAAGTTTAAAAGACTTCACGGAGACCCTACCCCTAGGATTGGTCCCCAGGGAGCACAGGTGTCAGGAGGCCTGTGGTAAGGTTTGTGGCTTTGATTAGACTTCATATCGCTTGGCAAAAAGTGACACAAACAGAGGAAAATGGTAAAATCTGCTCACCCTGTCACAAGGAGACTACTCTCCATCAATTTAGACACCAAAATTTGTATCTAAATGCTGTTGAACCACACTTTGGAGCAGATACTGGGAGTGCACAGAATGGGGGGGGGGGTGTAGGTGTGCCCTTGGGGGCTTATATGTCCTCGGGGGCTAATGTGTTCCCCCCAATTGGTTATGTGGGCAATAGAAAGGATTTACCTTACTCAACTAAATGAAATTTATTAAGAAATTCTGCCATTTTAGTGTTTTGGGGGCTGATTTCGTACTTTCTGTACCTTTTATTGACAATGCAATATGTACTATCATAAAATGCTTCAAAGTCTAACCTGAGCGCTTTTCAATACAACTTTTAGTTGTGTAAATGGTTAGAGACTACTCTCCTTATGCTAGAAAGATCAATTTTTAACTTTTTCTTCAGTTTGTGTCACTTTTTGGTGAATGCTATGGCGCCTATCAAATGCATCAGACCACTGCCAAAGCCTTGAGGAAAGTCCTCTGACACCTGCCATGAGATCTACTCCCCTGGGACCATTCTTGGTCAGAAAGCTTTGAAAGTTGGGATATTGTTTGACAACTCTTACCCGCATCATGCGAAATGATTGAAATTTGTCAATTCTCAAGTTCAGGGGGTGACAGTCAGGGCAAATTTCAGTATTTCCGGACTTGCGCAGATGACCCAGTTTTAGTGCCCTCAGAATGCTTAGGTAGGCTTGGCAAAAGTGGCTGTAAAATTGTTTTTCTTGGGATATGTTTGGATTTTGGAGGTGCATATTATAGGTAAGGGTTGTAGCTTCTATATCATGTTGAAAAAACAGATTTTTAGTGATATTTGTGGCTGCAGTAGGCCTTAGAAGTTAGGTGTTTTGGTGTTGTTTACATGCAGTGAAAGGGGTGAAAAGGTCTCCCACCGATGTTTTGACGGCATATAATATAATTCCGCCGTAAATTTTTTCCTTTTTTTGTCGTTAAATTACTCTTCAGAGGTCGGACAACCATGCCAATGTGAGTTTTTCATGTTCTAAAAGTCAGATAGGTGATTTTTGACAGCCTCTTTCTCCCATGATTCCCATTGTTAAGAATATGTATATGAAATACCGAAATGCAGCCTGCATGCGTTAGGCAGGGTATTCAAGTTCAATATTGGCAGGTGTCAAGACACTTCAAGTGATGCGGGAAGGGTTGTCAAGCATCGTCACAAGTTTAAAAGACTTCACGGAGACCCTACCCCTAGGATTGGTCCCCAGGGAGCACAGGTGTCAGGAGGCCTGTGGTAAGGTTTGTGGCTTTGATTAGACTTCATATCGCTTGGCAAAAAGTGACACAAACAGAGGAAAATGGTAAAATCTGCTCACCCTGTCACAAGGAGACTACTCTCCATCAATTTAGACACCAAAATTTGTATCTAAATGCTGTTGAACCACACTTTGGAGCAGATACTGGGAGTGCACAGAATGGGGGGGGGGTGTAGGTGTGCCCTTGGGGGCTTATATGTCCTCGGGGGCTAATGTGTTCCCCCCAATTGGTTATGTGGGCAATAGAAAGGATTTACCTTACTCAACTAAATGAAATTTATTAAGAAATTCTGCCATTTTAGTGTTTTGGGGCTGATTTCGTACTTTCTGTACCTTTTATTGACAATGCAATATGTACTATCATAAAATGCTTCAAAGTCTAACCTGAGCGCTTTTCAATACAACTTTTAGTTGTGTAAATGGTTAGAGACTACTCTCCTTATGCTAGAAAGATCAATTTTAACTTTTTCTTCAGTTTGTGTCACTTTTTGGTGAATGCTATGGCGCCTATCAAATGCATCAGACCACTGCCAAAGCCTTGAGGAAAGTCCTCTGACACCTGCCATGAGATCTACTCCCCTGGGACCATTCTTGGTCAGAAAGCTTTGAAAGTTGGGATATTGTTTGACAACTCTTACCCGCATCATGCGAAATGATTGAAATTTGTCAATTCTCAAGTTCAGGGGGTGACAGTCAGGGCAAATTTCAGTATTTCCGGACTTGCGCAGATGACCCAGTTTTAGTGCCCTCAGAATGCTTAGGTAGGCTTGGCAAAAGTGGCTGTAAAATTGTTTTTCTTGGGATATGTTTGGATTTTGGAGGTGCATATTATAGGTAAGGGTTGTAGCTTCTATATCATGTTGAAAAAACAGATTTTTAGTGATATTTGTGGCTGCAGTAGGCCTTAGAAGTTAGGTGTTTTGGTGTTGTTTACATGCAGTGAAAGGGGGTGAAAAGGTCTCCCACCGATGTTTTGACGGCATATAATATAATTCCGCCGTAAATTTTTTTCCTTTTTTTGTCGTTAAATTACTCTTCAGAGGTCGGACAACCATGCCAATGTGAGTTTTTCATGTTCTAAAAGTCAGATAGGTGATTTTTGACAGCCTCTTTCTCCCATGATTCCCATTGTTAAGAATATGTATATGAAATACCGAAATGCAGCCTGCATGCGTTAGGCAGGGTATTCAAGTTCAATATTGGCAGGTGTCAAGACACTTCAAGTGATGCGGGAAGGTTGTCAAGCATCGTCACAAGTTTAAAAGACTTCACGGAGACCCTACCCCTAGGATTGGTCCCCAGGGAGCACAGGTGTCAGGAGGCCTGTGGTAAGGTTTGTGGCTTTGATTAGACTTCATATCGCTTGGCAAAAAGTGACACAAACAGAGGAAAATGGTAAAATCTGCTCACCCTGTCACAAGGAGACTACTCTCCATCAATTTAGACACCAAAATTTGTATCTAAATGCTGTTGAACCACACTTTGGAGCAGATACTGGGAGTGCACAGAATGGGGGGGGGGTGTAGGTGTGCCCTTGGGGGCTTATATGTCCTCGGGGCTAATGTGTTCCCCCCAATTGGTTATGTGGGCAATAGAAAGGATTTACCTTACTCAACTAAATGAAATTTATTAAGAAATTCTGCCATTTTAGTGTTTTGGGGGCTGATTTCGTACTTTCTGTACCTTTTATTGACAATGCAATATGTACTATCATAAAATGCTTCAAAGTCTAACCTGAGCGCTTTTCAATACAACTTTTAGTTGTGTAAATGGTTAGAGACTACTCTCCTTATGCTAGAAAGATCAATTTTTAACTTTTTCTTCAGTTTGTGTCACTTTTTGGTGAATGCTATGGCGCCTATCAAATGCATCAGACCACTGCCAAAGCCTTGAGGAAAGTCCTCTGACACCTGCCATGAGATCTACTCCCCTGGGACCATTCTTGGTCAGAAAGCTTTGAAAGTTGGGATATTGTTTGACAACTCTTACCCGCATCATGCGAAATGATTGAAATTTGTCAATTCTCAAGTTCAGGGGGGTGACAGTCAGGGCAAATTTCAGTATTTCCGGACTTGCGCAGATGACCCAGTTTTAGTGCCCTCAGAATGCTTAGGTAGGCTTGGCAAAAGTGGCTGTAAAATTGTTTTTCTTGGGATATGTTTGGATTTTGGAGGTGCATATTATAGGTAAGGGTTGTAGCTTCTATATCATGTTGAAAAACAGATTTTTAGTGATATTTGTGGCTGCAGTAGGCCTTAGAAGTTAGGTGTTTTGGTGTTGTTTACATGCAGTGAAAGGGGGTGAAAAGGTCTCCCACCGATGTTTTGACGGCATATAATATAATTCCGCCGTAAATTTTTTCCTTTTTTTGTCGTTAAATTACTCTTCAGAGGTCGGACAACCATGCCAATGTGAGTTTTTCATGTTCTAAAAGTCAGATAGGTGATTTTTGACAGCCTCTTTCTCCCATGATTCCCATTGTTAAGATATGTATATGAAATACCGAAATGCAGCCTGCATGCGTTAGGCAGGGTATTCAAGTTCAATATTGGCAGGTGTCAAGACACTTCAAGTGATGCGGGAAGGGTTGTCAAGCATCGTCACAAGTTTAAAAGACTTCACGGAGACCCTACCCCTAGGATTGGTCCCCAGGGAGCACAGGTGTCAGGAGGCCTGTGGTAAGGTTTGTGGCTTTGATTAGACTTCATATCGCTTGGCAAAAAGTGACACAAACAGAGGAAAATGGTAAAATCTGCTCACCCTGTCACAAGGAGACTACTCTCCATCATTTAGACACCAAATTTGTATCTAAATGCTGTTGAACCACACTTTGGAGCAGATACTGGGAGTGCACAGAATGGGGGGGGGGGTTAGGTGTGCCCTTGGGGGCTTATATGTCCTCGGGGCTAATGTGTTTCCCCCCAATTGGTTATGTGGGCAATAGAAAGGATTTACCTTACTCAACTAAATGAAATTTATTAGAAATTCTGCCATTTTAGTGTTTTGGGGGCTGATTTCGTACTTTCTGTACCTTTTATTGACAATGCAATAGTACTATCATAAAATGCTTCAA